>JMQE01000199.1:0-45523 GCA_000731825.1 Hypocrella siamensis
GCTTCTCTTACCATTTACTTCCAACTGCGAGGCCAAAAAAAAAAAAAAAAGCCACAACCACCCTCAACGACTCCCTCCCACGACTGCTCGGCAAACACGCGTACAGCGGCTTGAACCTTTCTTCTTAAGATCAAAATTAATGAGAAAAGACCACCCAGCTCACCCCAACATGGCCGACGCAGACAAGTCCATGATCCACATCTCCTCCACCCACCAGTTTGATGTGCTGCTCCGCCGGAACCACCGCGTCGTCGCCAACTTCACCAGCACGTACTGCAAGCCGTGCGGCTTCATCACGCCCAAGTACGCTTCGCTGGCGGCACAGCATGCCAAGGTCATCACGTTTGCCGTGGTGGACGTGGATGCCAATGGGCCGCTGGCGGAGCGGTACGGTGTCAAGGGCATGCCGGCTTTCCTGATGTTTCGGAGGGCGAGAAAGGTCGACGAGTGCTTGGGCTTGGATGAGGATACGCTCGAGGCAAAGGTGGGCAAGTTGGCTGCTTAGATGTTTTTGCGGGCAGCTGAGATGGGGTCGTATCGGAATGGCATTATCTCCCTAGATGGGCTTCTGTCGGACTGCCTGGGATACTCTCTCTCTCTCTCTCTCTCTCTATCTGTGTAGGTTGCTGTCTCCTAGGGAGGGAGTTGGGGCTCGTGCCCAGTTAGATCGGATGGTTCTCGTCATCGCGCAGACTACATTGAAGGGTGTTTGGATGCTGATGCGTGTTTTGGGCACGGATGGTAATTGGTGCGTGAATGATGGGTGGGACGTAGAGGACATAGAGTTGCTTGATTGCTTGCTTGATGAGAATTCGGATAAATTGAAATCACAGTATTAGAGCCGACGAAAATCTGTTGCTTTGTAAAAATGCTGCGAAGATTGAATCTGGCTGCGTCCGGCAGTACCCGCAAGCTCCCGAGCCCGGGGTGTAAAAGGTGGAGCGTGGGGAGATAGACGCACAATGCAAGCCAAAGCATCTAAAACAGCACACGTGATTTGGCGTCGCCTCGTGAATGGCTTAGACGCGTGTGCCAGCTTGGCCCTCTTCTCTCCCACTGTTCACGTTCACATACACACGACACCTACGACACCTACGACACACACGGACGACATACAAAATTCACACTTCGTCACCGCCGAACCCGAGCGATGGTACCGCACTAGCAATGTCATGTCTACGCCGGAACAATGTCTTACGGCGTGAGGAGGATAGATTGCACAGCCCTGTCCGGATCATCTGGCGACAACCCTCCCCCCACCACGGCCACCGTGCTCGGCTACATCTGCCTCTTCACGCACGACTTGAAAAGAAAGCAAAAACGCTGGCAAGATGGCAAGCTCAAGTATCACATGTTCAACAAGCGCATCATGGTCTACGATGACCGGGGCAACTTCATCGGAGACAGCCACTGGCATGCGGGCGGACATCTCCAAGAAGGCGAGGAACTGGAGCTGGATCGGGGCGCCGCCATCGTCCAGGTCGCCGATTTCGTCGACTCTCGGGAGCAGGACCTCACTCAACTCTTAGACAAGAGGGCGCGAGAGGTGGAGAAGAGGCGTGCCGTCGCGGCTGCAAACACACCCGAACCCAGGAGACCACGACCGCAGCAGCCCAGGGAACAAACCCAGGGCCAGCCAAGGGTGCTGCATTTTCAAACGGCCCATAGGCCGCTGAGCTCTATCGTTCCCAGCCCGGGCCCAATTGGGCGCGCTGCTATACCAGCCCGTTCACCCTACGAGGCACGCACGGCAGGCGATGGGTCGGAGCAACAGGCGACCGGCGCACCTCCGGCGAAGAAAAGACGAAGTAACCCGTCGCCCCCAAGCAAGACGGGCTTCGCGCAGAATTTGTTTGGGGCCAGGCTCAATTTGTCAGCCAGCAGTATGGCAACGTCGACATTGAAGACGCGGCCGTTGCAGCAATGGACAAATGTGCAGACTGGGTGGGATGCTTCACGTGTCGAGCGAGCTTCCGCCAAAGAGAACAGTGACGCCAACCTAATAGAAGAACGCTCACATACGACCTCGTCTGTGGACGGTCATCGTCTCTCCAAAGATCTGCCGAAAGCGAGGGGTCCGGCTTTTCGCGAACAAGCCGAAAGAACACGAAATGAAGAAAGCGCGATGGGCAGTGAGGCAACGCGCGCACAAGCTGGACTGATACCAATAGAGGAAAGAACGAGGCGAGTTGAGAATGAAAGATCTTGTGCGTTGTCGAGGACCGTCCCAAGACAAGCTCCAGAACACCCGCTAGCGAACAAATTCTGCCAATCAGCAAAAGAAATGGCTGAACCAGAATCTACGGCCCTCTCCACAACTGAACAGATACCCAGGTGCATTAGCATACTAGAGGCCCAAGATTCAGCCGCGTCTAGGACACAAGTGGTTGCAAGGGAATCGGCACAGCCGATGGGCAACATTGCTCACGAAATTACAAAAGACGCACTCGCTTGCAAAACGACAGGACTAACCAGCCAGACCGCAGTCTCAGCACCTGCGCAGAGGGAGCGACGTACCGAGCTCCGGATCAAATCAAGACAGAGACGCGGACTCTTGGTTGTATCGGAGCGGAAACAAGGAGAGGCGAGGAATTCAGCATCTGCCACATCGACACCAAGTGTGCAGCCCACCGAGGGCAATGAGGAGCTGTCTCGCCCCTCAACCCCCTTGGCTAGAAGTGCTGAAGAAATCACGAGTGAGCAAGCTGTTCAGGTAACACAGGAGTCTATAACTACGTCATCACCAAAGTCCAGCCCGATACACCAGCAACAGCATAAGCAACATGTTTCGGACGCTGAGCACGCCCACATGGAGCCGACAGCAAGCATCAATAATGACCCAGGCGTCGCAGTTGATAGGCAAGCACCTGGCAATACTCCGATCTATCTACCTGATGATGATGATGATGATGATGATGATGCGGCCGACGTTGCACCCCAAGCCCGCGATGGCACTCCAAATCCAGGAAGGGATGCCTCACCACACAGCCCTTCAACGGCAGAAAAGGATGATGCCACACCTCCACACGAAAAAGCAAACCCTTTGGCGCAGATTGCGATCAGCGCTTCAGCAAGCGTTTGTTCCGACACCGAATCCGATGATGCGCCACATATACGTAGCAGGCAGCGCCGAGGCAGAGTCAGGTCTCGGCAATCATCACCTGTGCCATCTGACAATGACAGGAGCCAGGGTGCGATCGATGAATTACCAGTGGAGCGCGCAAGGCCAAAGAGGAGGACATCCAGACAATCTGATATGGCAGATTGCCCTCCCGCCAAAAGGACAAAACGACAAAAATCCAAGCTAAGCAATGACTTGCCTGTTGACGTATCTGCAGAGCATCAGCGTCCGCGCATATCGAGATTGGCAAGCAAGAGCGTCAAGAGCAAGGAGATCTTCGGATTCTTTCCCGCCTTTGGAGTAGAACAGCTACAAAAAGCCCCTTTCGCGATGGCTGGTCCTCGCATTGGGACTATCGGCAGGCCACCTTCCGCACCTATAAGACCCCCAGGGATCACTTTGACCAAAATATTGGAACAGGAGAGAGCACCAACATCCACGCGGCTGACCCAAGAGTCCACGAAGGTGGGACATGTCAAAAAAGCCGCGGAAACGTCAACGCAGGACCCCATCATGCATCATGACGCGGCCGTAGCGAAGGCACAATCACAAGCAGCGGCGCCGATTGCTTCAAGACTAGAAGAAGCCAGTGCGGGTCAGCCGAAGTCACTGCCGATACAAACCAGCGAGACCCTTCCAATGAAGCCAGTGGCTGAAAGGGTCAGTGATGCGCCGAAACCCAACATCACGAATCCCGCAACACGAGGAAAAAAGGCAGCCCGCAAGGAGGACGCTGCGGGACAGGCCCCACAGCACATTGTTCCTTTCGAACCACCGCAGCCCATTCGAACATTGCCGAAGACGGGCGCAGCGGTGCTCAAGGAAAACCATCTCCTGCCAGGGTTTAGCAAAGCGAATGGGGGCGCCTGGAGCAAACATGCGGAAGACCTGCTCGGCATGACACGGCCTTGTGGGAAGAGGCCCCAGTAAGCTCAGTGTGTATATCAATCTAGTCCCGCATAGAGAGCCAGCGATGAATGGGGAAGAGATTTGAAATGGATGTTCTTTGGGGATGGCGTTTAGGTGTCTTGGGTCCGTCAGCGTCGTCGTCAGCGTCGTCAGCGTCGTCGTTGATGGAAATTTCGTACCACGCTTTTGACGAGCACAACAAAGATGAGAAACCAAAAAAACGTTTATAGATGTTGGTTCATCTATCCATTTATACGTGAGCCAGAAGGAAGCAATTAGATATAAAATGAAAATAATGGACAACCGAATTCCTCATCATGGATAATTAACGCGACAAGAAGGCTTCCCAACCAGCGTTATATACGATTCTAAGCATCTAGAGTATCTTCAAGGTTATATGGATATCAGGATATATTAAGAATCCTGTAAATGCTTAGGCACCTTCCGGATACCTAAGGGGGCGCAACCGTCTCCTCAAGCCGTCTTTCTAATTGTCCAATGGAAGGTGCGTGTTCACGCCGAAGGCCCACCAAAGATGCAGCACAGAGCGGGTCGCGCTAGCCAATCAAAGTAGCTAAAATCATCACCTCTGCCCCGCTCACGGCCCGTGATTGGGCATAACACGGCTCTTCCTCCTCATGAAGCTATGCCTATTCGAGCACGCCGAAAGAGTCAGCCCAAGTCAGCCCTTAAGAACCCTCCGATACTCCTACGTCGAGCGTCGTTTGAGATTCATCTTAGTTACTCGCTTTCTCGCTTGACCTATTTTGCTCCTTGATGGTACATTTTCCACACAAGAAGATTTAAGCAAAATTCGCTTTATTGAGTGCACAATCTGTGGGATTCCGGCCTCTGTCTGGCTCCCCACGAATTTCCGCCGCGACAAGATTATCGAGTTTGTTCCATACACGTTTTCGTTGTCCCCCTTCCGAATCCTTTCCAAATTACAGCTTCGGCTGAGAATTGGGGCACGAGAAGGCTTTCAAGTCAGGGCTCCCACGAGCATCTTTGAGCCATGGCCTCCGCCCAGTCTACTTCTCTTCCTCTGGGCTTCAGTGTCTATCAGCCTGCTCTAGGAGCTCCTCTGCAGTTCTTCCCTGCTCTGGGGACCCAAGAACTCGATGATCTCATCAACTCGTTCAATCCGGACCCCATTTCCATTAGCGAGAAGCGCGCCAACATCTCTGTGAATTTCTTTGAGGAAGCTCAGATCACGGGCCAGACATACAAGTTCTATGCTGTGCACTCTGCGCCCTCGTCCGCCGCTTCTCCAACGGCTGCCAGCCCATCCATCGGCTCGGGCAGTTCCCTGACCAACGCCTCTCCCTTCACACCCTCCTGGGACTGGAGCGCTACTCCGGCTTCCTCATTAACAAGCGCAAATTCACGAGCTTCCACACAGCATCGAAACGGGTCCACGGCGCGTTCTAGACATCGAGTGTCCGACATGTCGGATCTCCCAGGCATGAGAATTCTCACCAAAGATGGACAAGATGTGACGCATTCCGCATCGCGGGGCTCCAGGACCAAGGCACAGCGTGACCACGCGCATCTGATGAGAATCATCAAAGCCTGCGACAGCTGCCGCAGCAAGAAAATTCGATGTGACCCCACCCACAAGAAACGGGGAGCATCCCAAGCCGCAACGTCAAACGCTTCAAAGCCTGCCAAGAAGACAAAGACTGCAGCCTCTCGAGAACTTCCTCCCCGTCCATCGCCAGTGTCATCTGCGTTGGCTGGACCTCAGCACACATTGCCATCATCGTCTGTTGGTTCGGATCCGACTCTCGCCGTGGCAGGTCTTGAGAGCTTTGCGGTCTCCGCCACTTCTTTCTCTGCCGCGTCCGATCCGTTTGAGGAATTTATGCAATTTCCCTCGTCTGGAAACGCCGAAGTTGAGGGCCTACTCGACTTTAGCGACTTTTCTTCGTCACAATCCAACACTGTTTTCTCTACCTCGACGAGTTCGCCACTCAAGTCGAATCCTCCATTTTTGCCGCAGCAGCAACAAATTGACGTATCATTCGCGGGCGATGTCTTTGAGGACAAGGCGATGCAGAATGTCTCCCCTACCTTCCCGCGAATTGAGCCAGGAGGCTCTCTGTGGAATTACACAGATTTCACCCTGTACTCTCCTGAGTCCAGCATCTTCGAAGATGAACACATGCAATCCTTGTCAACAAGTCAGCCGCCGACTATGCTTGAGCAAACAACCGAGCGTTCACAACCGTCGCACCATAGTGGTCCGGACGGCGAGCCAAATGGGTCTGACGACCCTGGCCTGTCCGTCCATGGACCACTGTGGTACTCCGTCTCTGGATCTGTCAACCGAGGAACTGAAAATGATGATGGACGATTCACTGTTTTGAGAACATCCAGCGAAACGACGAGGATGCCGAGGTCTCCGCACTCGGGTTCCGACAGTTCGATTGAACGCCATAAAGTGATTCGCCAATCGCCGGGTCGCAACGTGCTCGGAGATGCCAAACCTGTCAGTCGGCTTCGAGAGGAAGCTGACACCGCGCGGCCTGTAAATGCAACTATTGCAGTCGCCGTACTGGCCCAGTACATTGTAATGATGGTTACGAACTGCAGCGCCCTATTGTCGTATGCGGCGTGCTTCAGACGGCATGCATACCAAGGAACGTCTGGTTCCTCGGATGCGCCTCACTTGTCCGGCGGTGAACGAACTTCATCTTTAGTCGTTTCACTCGGGTTGATGCACGGCACAGCCATCCGTGTTGGATGATCAGTGGAGCGGGCAGGAATGATTTTACTCCGTTCACGAGACAGGTCGCGCAGAAAGCGCCTCCATTTCACAGCATTGTTTTCGAGACCTTGGCACATCACGTGCATCCAAGCTCATTGTGTTGTACCTATGCGAGGTGGCTCTTCTTTCGCAACGGTATCATGGTACGGCGCTTCTTTCGAAGTATTTTGCCGTCATGGGCTTGCTGAAGAATTTCCGAGCCTACACTAGCGTCTTAATGGACTCGCTGTTAGCATTCTATTCAGGAGCATGTGTGAACATAGAATTCGTTTGGCTGCTGATGATATCAGCTTGATTCAAGACACGTAGAACGTTACAAACGTCGTACTACCCTGTTCAAACTGATCAGTGTCTCGTGTTGTTGGTAGCTCGCGAGGCAGGTAGAGGCTGAAGCACGGTACGTACCTAGCTTCATCAAAAGGATGTAAAGGTGGGGGACGACTGCGATGCGTCAGTCATGTGACAACGAACTATCCAATCGTTCAATTTCCTCAGTAGCAAGTTTGCACTAGCAAACAATCAGCTGTCGTAACCAGTCAAACATGCTCGCCTTCCTCGTGGCTATATAATGCCTGCATCTTGCTGTTTGAAGGTCGCACCATACACTCTTTCACAAGTCATGTCATCACTGTCGCTGACACCTGGAAACCAATAATCGCATTTGTTTTGGTCGCGAAACAAAAGGAAAAAAAGTTGGCAGCCTTCGGCTCTGTCAGAATCATGACGTTTAATTCCACGTTGCATGAAGATTCGGGTGCTCCTTTTATGAATCATTAGTGTCAGTATCTGTACTGCAACGTGGGAATGGAAAGACACATCTTGCCGGGAGAAGATGTTGTGTAACGCATAAGTGAATCGTCCTGTCGCAAACGGTGACGCAAGCCTTGGCATAAAAGAATATCGAAGTGCCATCTCGAATCTTTTCTTGGAACATTGGAAACCTCGCATCATCTTCACGAAGCGAAAACAAAGCCCTGGCCCTGGCGTGGGTGACCGGACTTTTCATTTCGAGACTATCAGCAGTGGCGCGGATGCCATTGGATCATCCAGGGGCCACACCTGCTGCTGCAAATCCTGGACGGCGATTCGAACTTGGAGGGAACGTTTTGGACCCAAATCACAGGACATAAGAGGTGGCGGGCGGTTGGAAGGGGGACAGCACAGCCAGCGGCTGAAAGGAGCGTGATCATCATCAGACCTGGCGGCCTGCTCCGAGGCATCCAGTCGAGTTTGCCAGAATGCAGCTCCTTCACTTTTTGGGGCTGGCACCTGCCAGAGACGCCATACGGAGATTGATTCGTCGGCCCTCGACAGCTGGCAGTCACGCCAACGGCTCGGCGGGAGTGCCGTCCTCATCTCCACAGTCAACAAGCACCGATGCAAACGCTTCACAACATTCACAACAACCCATCACTGGTGAGACGCAACAAGTGCCCGAGATGGCTGCGGTCATGGACTACTACTCCGCCGCTCAGGCGGACAAGGAAAATCGTCCGCCTCAGAGTCAGGACATTATTGACTTGTCTGTTTCCCTGAAAAAGCTGAGTTTCGCAGACCAGGAACCCTTGGTGGCTGTGAAGCCAGAGGCGTTGGAGGAAGATCCTCAAGTGTTGGCAGAGCGGGCACATCATTTGTTTTTTATTGGCGAAGCACTTGATATGGTGAGACGTCAACTTCCACGTTCTGGCGAATCCTGACTTACTTGAGCTTCACAGGCTCGCCTCGCTCTCAGAACAAACGAGACTCCGGTTGGCTGTGTCCTCGTGCACAAAGGGACCATCATTGCCAAGGGAATGAACGCAACGAACGTGACTCGCAACGGCACCAGACATGCAGAATTCATGGCCATATCGGCCCTCTTGTCGTACCCACCCAAGAGAGGTCCTCGCACGACGTCTCTCAAGCCAAAGCCGCCCGCGAAACCTGCAGACGAAGAACCCGATGGATCCTCCGTTGAGCTGAAGCCCCCCCCAGATGAGGGGAATGAAGACGGAAAGAAAGGCCATCTCTATCCTTACGGACAGAAACTTCACCCAGATGCCAGGGTATCAAGCGATATTGTCAAAGACTGTGTTCTATACGTCACGGTCGAGCCCTGTGTCATGTGCGCGTCTTTCCTCCGACAGCTCGGAATCAAGAAGGTGTACTTTGGGGCTGTCAACGACAAGTTCGGCGGCACAGGTGGTGTGTTTAGCATTCATGCAAACTCACTTCCTGTCAGAGCGGATGGGCAAACGGCGAGCGCACATCCTACCCCTCGACCATCACAGCTTCCGGACGGTAGTGGAACGCTGGGCACGTCGTATCCACCAGGCGGAGGCGATGGCGGGAACGTCGAGGCCGGCTACGAGATTGAAGGCGGATGGGGGCGCGACGAGGCTGTCGGGCTGCTGAGACGTTTTTATGTCCAAGAAAACGGGCGAGGTAAGTTTCACCCCTTTCTCACAACTGTCTTGCTCAATACGTTATAAGAATGGGAGTTGACTGACACGTCAAAAGCTCCTGTGCCTCGCAAGAAGGAAGGACGAGCAGCTCGATTGGCGGCATTGATGGAACAAGACGACAATTCGCCCGTCTCGCAAGCCGCAATTGCTGTGTCTGAAAATGAGGGGCAAAATGGAGGGATGAGAGGAGATGTGTTGGGCGCCGCTGAAAACTTGCCAGGCACGCCGGATACTCGCTCTCCGATGAAGCAATCGCGTATTGCGTAGGTTTGGAAGGGGGCGGGCGGGCCGTGAGCAGCAATTAAAGATTTGATGGCAATGGTTTATCAAACAGTGCCGCGAAAAAATGATAGATGGACACGGAATCACGGATGTGTGATTAAGTTGACGACGTAATGATGTAGAGCAGGATGGCTCTCGCCGAGTCTGAAATAATAGAACAGCCTGATCTATTAACAAGATGGATGGTACGTACACAGCACAAAGGAAGCTGCACATGTGGGCCTCGAGCGGCCTCAAGAGCTAGCTAGCCAACCACACCGGAACTGCCCCGCGCAGGCCTCGTCATCATCATGTCTTTTTTGATCCGTTGTTGGTTCAGCCAGGTCATCAAGCAACGAGGGATGCTCGAGGGCTGAGGAAGCGAGCGTGCTTACGTCCCGTGACTTGCGCACGATCGTGCCACCCACTCTGCTTCGTCCCATCAGCCCATCAGCCCATCAGACTTGGCCCCAATTCCACGAAATCTAGTCGCAACGAAGTCTTGAAAGTTCAGATCCTGGTGCATCACCGGGGAGATTTGAGTTGGAAGAGAGTCGAAAACCGTCCCTCCGACGCAGCTTTGGCCGTGTTCACGAGATGGCTCCAAGAGGCGGAGAGGACGATGGCATCCTGGACCAGAAACGCCAAGACGGCCGATCACCAGCATCGTCGTCTCAGCCGCCAATCACGGCTAGAGAGAGAAGCGCATTGACGGACCAAAAGCGCCCAGACGGAAGCTACCCATCGGCACAGGAAGCGTCGTCGTCGTCAACGTCTGCGCTGGCTCCGACGGCCAGCGGCGCGGGCCTCGACACGACGGAACGAATCCCCTCGTACGACGAAGCAATAAGTCCAGCCTCGGGCGGTGGAGGAGCCGTGCCAACCATCGACTCTCCGTTCAACTTTCCGTCGGCCAACGAGCCGCTGCCAGCGTACTCGCGATACGTGCAGAGCGGCGTCGCGGGGCCCAGCGGTGGCCAGCACTTGCGACAGAAGCCCATTGCGATCCCGCAGCTCGCACCCGACGCCACGGCTCCCTTCCTGTCGGCGTACCCGCCGTGTCTCCTGGCACGCGGCGTGACGGAGCAAACATGGCGGTCATTCCTCGAGACACTGTCGGCGTTTTTGACGGCCAAGGTGTCGGACCGGGCCATCGCGCACGCGGGCGACGTGGCCAAGAGCATGGGCGAGCCGCCCAAGCAGTACGGCCAGCAGCTCGTCAACCACACAAAGTCGGTGGGCAAGTCCATCGCCAAGGAGGCGAAGCGGTACAACGTGATTGGCGTGGTAGCGAATGCCATTGGGGGTGCCGTGTCGATCCCGCTGCACGCGACGTTTGGCGCGCTCAACACCATCTTTGTGATTCCTCGGGCGGCCATGGCAACGGCATCGCAGACGCCTAAGACGCCGCTGCAGCGGGCGGCCACGTATGCCGCCGTGGCGAGCAAGGACTGGCTCAACGCGCGGGGCTATCAGGCGGTGCTTCTGACGACGGGGGAGCTGGGCGACATGATGCACGTCCCGTCCGACCGGCTGCTGGAAATGGCTGCCGAGGGCAAGACGGGCAACGCCACGGTCACGATGAGGGCTCTCAACGGCCTCATCGAGGCGGTGCTGGCGCCCGAGGACGAGGTTGTCATTCTGGGCAAGAAGACGCTGTGGTTAGTCCTGGTGCCGCTTGTGGATGAGGGCGAGGGGGCGAAGTAGAGTCAAGGATGGTATTCTTTTCCATTCTGTCTCTGTGTCACAGTGTCACTGTTGGTCTTTTTACTTGACTTTAGACGGAGATTTTTGCCAGCCACAATTCGAGCAGCATTTGTCTTAATCAGTGCTTGTATGGGTGACGATTCCAAATCTTAGTCTTCCTTGGCCAACGTGGCGCTTCACTCGACAAAGTGTATGCATCTTTTAGGGCAGTAGGACATGTCATCTACGAATTCAAAATGTAACCATGCTCGTGGAAAGGGCATGCCGAGTAGATGAATATTTGCACGGGTGTTTGGGGCGGGAGTGCCGGTAGATATTTCTACTCCTTGATGCGCGGGCCAGAAAAGTCCTTTAGAGAGATGCTTTTATTGCTAGATGCTTTCATTGCCGTATTTGCCTGCCACTCTCCTGCGCCAACGCTCTAGATCTGAGAGAGAGGGAGAGAGAGAGAAACACACACACACACACACACACACACACATAGAGAGAGAGAGAGAGAGAGAGAGAGAGAGAGAGAGAGAGAGAGAGAGATCGAAGCTAACACGTTTCATTCATAATCGAGTGCTGCGCGTTTCCCATGGACCGCGCCTGAATCTGCATGCTCGCCAACACGCGCCCCTTGATACCCTCGTCCTCAATGTCGGTGGACAAAAAGGCGCCATGGGTGGCAGTGAAGTGGTATCGCTTCAGGACACGCCACATGCGAGCCATGTCGTCGGCGCTCAGGGGAATCATGTTGGGGATACTCCAGAAAAAGGCAAACGAGTTGAGGCCGGGGGGCTTGGAGCGCGGGCGGCCCTCGGCGTCGACATGCCAGGCGCCCAAGCCGGCGGGCGTGGTGACGAGGGTGTCGGCGACAAACAGCCGCCGGTCGAAGAGCAGGACCATGGAGCCGGGAAAATGCCCGCCGAGCTTTATGGCCAGGGCGCCGGTGCCGGCAATCTGCGTCTCGACGTCGCCAACGAGGACGTGGTGCTCGTCGCCCATGGTCGTCCACCCCTCGTCCTCGGCGGCAATGTAGACGGGACAGCCGAAGGCCCTGGCCCACAGCACATGGGTGGTGTAGTAGTGCGGGTGGCTGATGACGATGGCCTCGAGGCCGCCGAGCTCGGCGACGGCGGCGACGGTCCGGTCGTCGACCAGGCTGACGCAGTCCCAGAGGACGTTGCCGGCGGGCGTGCGGACAAGCACCGCCCGCTGGCCAATGGCAAACTTGGGCCGGGTGACGATGGACACGAGGCGCCGGTCGCGAGGGTGCGCGACGAGCTCGTTGGCGTGCGAGGCCGCCAGCTCGGCGTGCGTCGTGAACGACTGGCCCGTCGGCGGGACAAACTGCCGCGCATCGTCGCACACGAAGCACGTCTTGACGACGGATCGGTCTGCCGTGGGAAACTGCGTCCCGCAGGAGGTGCAGATGAGCCAGTTCTCGGCGTCGCCTGGTGGCGTGGGAGGCATTTTCACATTGAATCTGTATGTTGCGTACGTACTTACGTATCTCACGTTTGCGTCTGTCTACACGGGCGACACGAGGGCCTGAAACCTTTTGCATGCGGCTTTTTCTTGCTACGCGCGCCCTCTGTAACTACCGTACCGTACCCATCGGAGTTACGGTCCAACCCCGCGCTCGATTTCCGTGGGGAAAAGTGACGATTTGGCGATGCCGCAGAAACATGGATCGCTGGGGTTTATACTTGGAGAAAGAAAACGGTTTGCGGTTTCGGTCATCTACAGACATCAAGGTGTGTTTCCTTATTTTTTTTTTAAAAAAACACAATATAAAAAAAAAGTATAGAAAAAAAGATTTGATGTTATTCGCGGAGCGACAGCCACATCGTGTGCATCGACGTCTTTCCTTTCCCTTCCTTTCCACAAACTTGACAAGACGGAATTGGATGTATTCGAGCCGTCTCGGGGCCCTCAAGGTCCAAGGCAGATGTCGCCAGGGGTAGAAACTGGGCCGCCATTCTTGACCGAGATCTCCGCCACCGCGATGCATCCATCACTTCCGATGAAGTCATCGTGGACTTGAGGGAGAACACGGAACCCGTTTCTTGACCAACCTTGGGCTTTGACTACATGCCCTTGAATAAAAATTACGTAAAAAAAACCAAATGCAAGATTAAAAGTTGTAGATCGGTTCAACTCTGTCCGGCGGATCGTCCCATGGCTGCTGTGGTACGACACACACTGTTCCCATCTCCATGGCTGCCGTTGGACGACACATGGTTCCCATCTTGCGGCTGGACAAGGAAACTACTCGCACGCCGGCGCAACACCAAAGTCCGAGCCCTGTATCTGCGCCTACGACTGCGCGTTTCCGCGTCTCCTCTGCGCGTCGGTCTGTTGGCGACTTGCCCACGTATTCGTACATTGCAGGTTGCATATCGTCGCTTGCATGTCGGGACGACGTTCTTTGTCACCCTGCTGGGCTGTGTGGGAGACTTGGTAGATAGGTCACCGAACAGGAGAAAGGAAAGCATTTCAAAGGCAGGTTTGACTCCAGAGCATTGAATGAATTTTAATCCAGTAACATGTCGTTTGAAGAGAGACTTTTTTTTTTCTTTTGTCCAACTTCTCTTCGTCCTTTCTTCCCTTGTCAACGGCAAGCACCCCAGCTCTCAGCCCTTGTTTCTCACTCACTCTCGTGATTGGACGAGCTTGCCTCGGATAACTCGCTCGGGTCACACACGGTATTGATGCGCTTACTGTGCAGCGAATCATACATATGTACATATGTTTGTACATGTTTGATGGGACTCGGCTCGTCGCCCAACGCTGCTGCTGCCTCTCGGAAAGTCGGCCATTTTTCTTGTTCCCCCTTCCCGTCTTTTCCCGCCTCGAGCTGTCTGGCACTTTTTTTATTATTTTAATCAATCAGGGGAAGTGATCGTCACGGCCTCACATCACTATGCGAAGGCAATCAATTCGAAGCCCAGTTGTCTCCGAGACAGGGTGGTCAGAGAGGGAAAGGAATCATGTTTTTGGCACGTCACCTGGACATGCGCATGCGGAGAGTTATGAGCATACTCTCTGGTTTGTGGTTTGCTTCAGGGCCTTGGTGTGTTCATTCTCTTTCCAGGATCTCGGGTCGAGGTGCATCCACATCTTCCCGTCCGTCATCTGATCATCACCGCGCGCAAACAAGGAGAGGAGCAGAGAGAGGACGACGGAGGGAGCGAAAAGGTTGCTTGAGGAGAGGAAACAAGGCACCGGGTCCAGAACATCTGCTCATGATAGAGCGACTTGTCAGGATGAGGGTTAAAGAAACTGGGTGCTTTGGTGCGGGGTTACTGCAGGCTGTTTATCAACGTGGAGCAAGTTGGCCTCTGGCTGCCCGAAAAACCATGTGGCTGTCGCTGACCGCTAATAGTATCAGATCTTTCATGTTGCCGATCGTGTTGTCTCTTGTGTTGCCTGATTGTCTCGCGCTACTCGGCGCTGGATCTCGTCCTTGACCTTGCGAACTGAGACAAGATGGATGTTTCAAACAATAATTCCTGACATCTTTGTTTCGACTTTGCGAAGGATCGCATTTGAGATTTGATTGAGCGTTGTATCTATCATCGCATTGTCTGAATTCGCCCCGTTCTTTACAACCGCAACGATATTTGTACCAAACTTGTGTACATATGATTATAAATCGAGTTCTAATTAATCTTTATGTTAATTTAAAAATATTAAAAAAATTAAAAAAAAAATTTTAAATAATATATTATATTAAAATATATTTTATAATTATTTAGGTTTTTTTGTTTTTAATAAGGCGGATCGGATCCTTCACGCTTTATTGCGGGGATTAATCCTTGACACAGGCTACCTTCATCACGGTGCGCTGTTAACTCGTGCCGCGGCAGATGGCCATGGCGTTCCGGATGGTAGTCCGCCAGCAAAGAAGCCAGACCATGAGAAGAGTAGCTGCAAAGTCAGCATCAAAAACATCAGTGATCGACACGAAACATGGACGTGGACGTTGCTGACCATGCATCATCAAACCTGATATCTTCCACAATCGCCATCACTATGTCCGAGTTCCACGTCCTCCGGATAGATTACTTCCGGTGTGTCGATGGGAGAACCCGAGTATAAGAAGCTCTGAAAACCTCGTCTCGCCTCTACTCCCAGTCTCAAGTCGTTTTCCACATCAATCTCATCACTCATCAAATACATAGAACACTTTTCTCCCAAGCACTCGCTTCCTTCCCAATCTCTCTCATCCAAAACCATGAAGTTGTTTCTCGCTCTCGTCACCCTCATGGCTGGACTGGCCATGGCCAGCCCAGTCGAAGAAGCGGTCGACGCGCCGGAAAAATGTTATGTACGGCTTAAGCAGCCCCCTGTTGTTGTTATTTTTTTTTCCCTTCTCCGCCCAATAGTATAACGCCTTGGACATGCTGACGCCCATGTTTCTCCTCACAGCCAAAGAATCACATTTGCGTCATCGGTGTAAGTACATGATTTCATCTACGGAGAACGACCCTTCCTCACGCAGCCTGCTGACCATTGCTTTCTCCCCTCGTCTAGGCCCAGTGCTGCTCCCACAAATGTCTCAACGTGAGTTCCATACGCCTAAATTGGTCAAACAATAGGCTGCATCAGAATCTCCGCTGGGATGAGGGTGGTGGCCACCCTCTAAGAAAAGAAATTAAAAAAAAAAATAAAGAAAGGACGAAAGAAAGAAAGAAAGAAAGAGCTAACTTGCCCCAGAACAAATGCAAATAAATCGGGCGAGACGCCATCCGCCCTGTTCGCAGCGAGTCGGCGGGAACTCGTGTACCTTGTCAAGATCATGCTGGGGGCTTTCAGTCGTTGTATGGAGTTCTCTGGTCGGGAGTCCGCGGCTCCCATTAGAGTTTAAGCTCGGCCGTCTGATTGCGGGATTGTTTGGGCTGCAAGCAGTTTTCAATCTTGTTCATTTAAATTTGCCATACGACGAGCAAGTAGATTCAAGATCAGAAGACTGTGAAGCCTATTAGAAATTCTATGTCCTGTGATAATTGCCAGCACCAGCACCATCCTGCGCCCTGAGGAAATATCAATTTCAAAAACTTCCTTCATGAGCTTTGACATGATTGGATGAGGAAAAAGACCAGAATACGTCAAAGGGCCAGAGTAAGAAGTGACCGTTAAAAAGGTGGACGAAACTACACGTCTAATGGGCAATAATGCTCACAGTGTTATGACAAAGGTTTTGGTCGCCAGACCACATCTTTAATACCTTGAAGCGGCAAAAAAATATATATTAAGATATTTCATATATCTACTTTTGTAAAAAACCTATAGTATTTTTTAAATACCTACCTTTACTAAGTACTTATAGTATTCTGATAGATGTTTTTGGCCACCTTAAGGTATGAGTAATATAGTCTGGCGGCCAAAAACTTCTGTTATACCACTGTACATGCTGACCATTTCCAGTCAGCCTGCACCGTTTTGAAAAAGAAAAAAAATTCATCTGTACCGGCTGGCATAGATCTTGACATCTTTCTTGCCCCGCGGCGACTCGGTTGTCGTTGAATCAAAGGTCATCTCGATTGTTTCAAGACTGCAGTTAGCACCACCTCACAGCGTGACTAGAAGGCATCAGCCGAAGCGTCTTTCGCCTCGAGAAGACACATGGCATTTTGATGCTCAATGGCCATTTTCTCCGGATGACAATACATTCACCGCTCTGTAGCGCTTTGAAAAGGTTTGAAACGCGCCTAAGACACGCCAAGACGTACCAAAAGCCGGAAAAGAAAGCTCTTTGTCGGCGGAACAAGGCATGGTCATGTCCAAGCACACACCAGAACATCATCCGTCAAGTCCCGGCAACAATAACATTTCCCAATAACATGAAAGTATTCGTTGCCCCGAGCCGCGTCGCCCTAACCCTTCATGGGTATTCTTTGCAAAAATATCAAATTGTAAATTCTGCATTGTTCTTCTCTGTGACGAAAATCACCGCAGCTAGTCCATCCTTGGAGATTCACACATGCTGCCTGGTTGGCGCGAGGAAAAAGGAAAAACAGCCTGGGCGAGATCCCACACCATTCATTGATAATTTCCGGCTTTAGAATCCCCTCGGCACCTCTCATAGCGTCCCTTTTTCTTTCTGTCTTAGTTTCGACATGCGGCATAAAGTCTCATACAGTGGGGGATATGGACTCTTTGCCAGTTGGCTTTCGTTGCTGTCTGTTTTCCGCCTACTTGTCGACTGTCTACGAGACTCTCGGGGGGCACCACAAGAATCGGTCAAGTCCATGGCGGCGCCGCCCTCTGGGAGAAAATTCATAGTATCAAGCTATGAGGCGTCTCAAATTGCTTCATGCTCAATCATAATGTCACGCGAGAAACAGGCCGGCAAAGACACGCCCTACATTTCCTCGTGTTGACTTTCTTGGTCATTGCGCCCTGTCAAGACGGCCAGATTCCTTGATTTAGCCAAGAGCTAAAAGACTCAAGCCTCCTGTCTCGGAATCACGCAAAATTCAGCTGGAAGCTTCATTGCAGATGTACATGGTCAAAACCACGCTCGTATGCTAATCAGTCTGTCGACGCTTTCTCGCGGACTGGACACTCGCCAACAAATGTCTACTTACTTCTTCTTTTTGTGCGTCAAGGTCTCCTGTTGGCAGGGTATTAGCCCATGGATATAAGCGGAGTCGAGAATCTAAGACCAGACTGGGACAGATTAGGGCGCATCATTTTGACAAAGTACGCTTTTGCAACAAATCTGTCTTCGACTTGCGTCGTCACTGCTCGAGTTTTTAACGCATTGCGTATCAAGCATCGGAGAAAAAAAGAGATGAACTCAATGTGCTTATGGAACCCTCTCCGCCGGGCGTGTCAATGCCCGGGTTTCTGCATCTCAAAGTCAATTTTGAACCACTCAAATCACGCAAATGGCATGCACTCGTATGTCTGGTTTGAAGCTTGGGTCAATAAAAATTGCGACAGATGACGGAGCGATGAAGAAGAAGAGTCGTTCATGTAACAGCAGATGCGCTCACTTGATCTAGGCACGCAAGGATAGATGTGTGTGCGATGATGCATCCAAAGGACTGAGATCTTTTGGTGGTAATGCCCAGCGCCCTTGGGCTACTGCGCATGATAGATACCCCGGCGGCGAGTAAGTGTGCTAAAAACGAGTCTTGGTTCAGAATTCGTCGTGTCTCGACCTCGTTACGACTTTCCCAACCATCATGAACGTACAACCATGCCCAGCTAACCAGCCCTCCATCTACACAACCGACACGACCTCGTTACTCCCATCAGCAACGCCCATTTCACAACAGAGGAATCATCCCGAGGCCGTACCCTTCCGATGCAAGAATTGATAACGGCACTCGTAACGCAGCTGACCTGACCGTTCAAGGCAGTCACTGGCCTGAAACCCCCGTGTGCGGATGAGCAACGAGGAAAAGCCTACCGAATGCCACGTACGCACCACGCCGGTGATGAACACTTTCATGACAGCGCAAATATGCTCTCTCATCCGCTTCGAAAGTCCCTCTGCCCACCTCCACGCAGTGCGTAGCACCAATAATCCGCCCGAAACAGCTCAAAGTTCAAAAGACAGACCACGGCGGTAAGCGGCGTATCGAGTACTATGCAACCCACCTCTTAGTGATTTGACAGAACCATGTTCCGTCCTTCTGACTCATGGCGCAGCGATCTCCCCAAGATGCGGCTTGAAAGCGGAATTACGTTCTCGTGGCTGCCAAGAACAGTCCTGGTGGCCAAACAAAAGCAACAGGGCATACTTGACATCAGGATGCGAAATTTTTTCTCAGGCTATTGCGAAACGGAATTTAAGAATGGAGGTATTCTTTCCTAGGTCATTGCAAACCAGTTTGTGCTTTTTTTTTCGTGAATGACGAGAAGAGGTTGTGGGAGTCTGAGAATGAACAGTATTGTGTGGAGTTGACACGAGATTCCAGATTCTCTTTAAACGGCCGCGCCTAGTGTCCCTGACAGGAAAAGCGTGCGCTATAAAAGGGACGATTTTGATCAAATCAATTGCTCTATCGACCTACAGCCTTTAGGACCTCGAAAATAGTAATGTATGAGACTTGACACGAAAGACGATGCCATGCTTGAAAATGACGACGTCGCCGTAAATACGTGTGCAGGTTTAATGAGCAAGAATCTTTGCTGTGACGTCGCAAAAGGTGCGCAGATTCTAAGTGAGAAGAGAAAAGGTAAAGAAGAAAGCAGTCAGATGGCCTCTTGCGATGAGGAGAATCTGCTTTCAAGGCTTCCCACGAAGCAAAACATGTCGTGGGTCAATGCAACTCGGGCTGAGTCTCGAAATGGACTGTCTGTACGTTTTCTGACATTGTTGTTTGCCGTGCTGTCTGCTTCGGCTCCGCGCTGCCATGGATGCCTTGCAGACTTTGCAGGACAAACAGGGGCGCGGCGATGAGCGAAAACAGCCAGCGTTGATTAAAGGCAAACACGACGGCTCGTAGTCTATAGTACCATGACTCATCTGCCAAGAGTCGGGATGCAACAGCCAGGTAAAAAAAACATACAACAGCCGGTGTTCGCTGGTCATCACCGACCCAACTACTAATCTGCCCCTCACTGGCTTGTCTTGGGAGATCGGACGGGGTCCCGAATGATCCTAGTGGGTATGGTCGTATGTATTCAGTCTAGGAGTAAAGAAGCCTATGTTTTCTGTCAATCAGGCCCGAAACAGAGGTTGCTGTTGCGGCTGTGTGCAGCAGCAAATCATGAAACATGTGCCCAGGCAGCGACTGCCGATGACACAAGACGCCCACCACATGCGAGAAGAAAAAAGAAAAAAAAAAGAAAAAAAAAGAAAAAAAAAAAGAAGATGGAAAGAAGAAAGAGAAGAAACAGAGAGAAACTCGCCATGCCCGGACGCTATCCCTCGTCAGTCAACGCCTCGTCATCGATGCGAACAGAGCATGACGGCCCCCGTGGGCAATCGAGCTGCGCCTCGAAGTCTCTCGGTCGCGCCGCAGCCCACATCCATCATCAACCTTGTTTGTCTGCTCTGAGCCGAACCCGAATCGGGAACCAACCTGCGCGGGGACCGACGCTGGGCCCTACGGCACTAGTAGACCAGAATCGAAAATACGTATGGCAACTAGTACGTAGCCATGTCAAACAAGAAAGCATGTTGAGGCCGGAGGATTGCGACGGCGCAATGACGAGGGGCGCGCCACGAGGGCCCACCCCACAAAGTGCATTTACTCATCCTCCATGTACCGTCGAGATTTTGCGTGGCGCTGTGCGAGAGCGAGAGCGAGGCGTTTCTGGTCCTTGTTGCGCGCAAGGATGAAGTACCGTCATCGATTTAGGTGCGGCGGACTAGGGGAACGAGATTGCTTTTCTTTTCCGTGATTTTTACCAAGTCTGCTGACGCCAGGGAAGAGAGCGAGAGAGCGAGGGAAAGTGATGACTGCATTTCGACATGGGGGTGGCTCCTGCCCTCTCAGCATACCTACCCTGCGTGCGCAGGTACCTACCCAGGTGCCAGTAGCAGAAAGCAGCGGCAAGTACCTACTTAGCCATCAAGGCATCTCTCGTCCAGCCACGCAAGCCCCAGCTTGTGAACATGGAAGTTTACTTCTCACTCTGCCCTGCTCTGCTCTGACCTTTCCCCAATCCCGATAGCTAAGCGAAAGCGAGAAACGGGGCTCCCATCCTCTCCACCCACCAAACCCACGCGGGGCACCGGCTCCAGACCCTATCAGGAAGCAAGGTGCGAAAAAACGGGTCCCCCAAGAACACATGCTAGAAGGTAAAAAAAAAAAAAAGGTTGTTTACGCGTACGTACGTACGCATGTACTTTGGATGCGAAAGCGAGGGCGTCGAGGATTAAACCTTTTTTTTTTCTTTTCTCCTTCGAATATATTAATACCCTCTTTTTTCCAGTTTTCTGTCTGTTCGTGTGACTTATAGCAAGATAGATTTTTTTTCTCCCTCTTCTTTACATGTCTTCTTCTTTCACAATTGCTACAACTTTGCTGTGACGTGTTTGATCTTGCCTACGTCTCTGGTTGTCTCGAGACACACACGAGCCCGGCAACCATTGAACTAACTACACAACTATATATTGACAAAGAGGCTTTTTTTTTCATCAAAAACACCCAGAAAAGCCAGTCATCATCATGGCCGATCCCAACAACGACTACCGCGTCAGCTTCGGCCCCGACGCCAACTGCACCCTCTCGACATGTCCCCTTGACACCAGCGTCTACCACTATCGGCCCTCGCTTCCCGTAAACTCCCTCTTCATCGCCCTCTTTGCCCTCGCCATGTCCATCCACATTGTCCTGGGCATACGGCGCAAGACCTGGGGCTTCATGTCGTGCATGATCCTCGGCTGCCTGGTCGAGATTGTCGGCTACGCCGCTCGTCTGGTCCTGTACAACAATCCGTTTAATTTTATTGGCTTTTTGCTGCAAATCATCTTCATTACTATTGGGCCCGTCTTTTACACGGCTGCTATATATGTGACGCTTTCGAGGACGTGAGTACTGCCTTTTGTGGAAGGGGGAGAAAAAAAAAAGAGAAGAGACAGAGAGAGGTGGCTATGCTAATAGACTCCCCCAGAATCAACTTCCTCGCTCCTGAACTGTCCCGGGTCAACCCCAAATTCTTCTACTGGATCTTCATCCCCCTCGACATCGTCTGTCTCGTCCTCCAGGCCGCCGGCGGCGCCCTTTCCACCCAGACCAACGGCTCCAGCAACACGGGCATCCACATCACCATGGCAGGCCTTGTCATCCAGGTCGTCGTCATTGCCGCCTTCATCGTCGCCTTTGCAGACTACATTGTTCGCTATGTGCGCAGTCCCGAGACGGGCAGCCTGAGCACCCGCGTCCGCGTCTTCCTCTCCTTTCTGGGCCTGTCCATTATCCTGATTCTCGGCCGTTGCATCTACCGAGCCTATGAGCTGAGTCAGGGCTATCGCGATTCCGAATTGATCACCGACGAGGTCTTGTTTATCGTTCTCGAGGGAGTGTACGTGCCTTTGTCCCCCCCTTTGCAAATGTAATTGTGTACACGCCGTGTATTTGTTGTGCTAACGCGCATGCGCCAGCTTCATCATCCTCTCCGTCTATGCTCTGTGCATTGGCCACCCGGGACTCTTGTTTGGCCGCAAGCGTACGTCTTTCGTGACGTCTGACGATGCTGCAGCTGAGAAGCCGTGAAAACAAGTCCTCTTCATCGTTTCGAGGGACGCCAAAACGCGACATAAAATCTTTCTTGATAAAATTTCTCCATTCCTGATAATACTTCTTCATCCCTGATAAAATTTCTGCCTTCAAGCGAGCGTGCTGTGGAGGAAATATGTATTTCTTCTCCCTTTCTGTTTGATAGACTCAAGATCACAGTGCATATATTCTTCACGAAATAGCCATATTGGCTCAATCTTGCGCAACCAACCAAATAAGCAAATCTTGCACAACCAGCCAAATAGGCAAATATTGAACAACGTTTTATCTGCTCCCAACGTCGTCTAGGCACCCACATCCGCGCTGCGATCCTTAAAATCCGCAGGCAGCCTGAGCAGCCTCGAGGCATTTCCCCTCCCAACCTTGATCTTGTCAGCCAAATTGATTGGCACGCCATCGAACCAGTCGCACGCGTCGGCAAACGACTCGAACGGATAGTCAATGGAGAACAGGATCCTGTCGGCGCCGACCTCGGCCAGGCAGAACTGCAGCGTCGTGGTGGAAAAGTGGCCGCTGGTGGTGATCCAGATGTTGCGCGCAAAGTACTCGCGGATGGTCCTCTGGCAGGCCAGCCCCAGGGGCTTCTTGACGTCCTCGAACCAGTGGTTGATGCGCCACATGTCAAAGGGTATGTGCTCGCCCAGGTGGCCCAGGATGACCTGGAGGGCCGGGTGGCGGTCAAAGACGCCGTTGGTCACCATGCCGAGCACGTGGAGGCTGACGCCTTGGGCGAAGCTCAGCGGCGGGCCGACGAGCCACTTGCGTCTGGCCCAGAGCTTCTCGTACTGCGTGCCCGTGGGGTTCCGCGGGTGCAGGTAAAAGGGAACGTCGAGCTCGGTGACGGTAGACCAGAAGACGTCCCATTCGGGGCCGTCGTAAAAGATCATGTCGTCGCCTTGAGGGCCTGCCCGCTGCGTGTCGTTGACGAGGGCGCCAAGAAAGCCGTGCTGCTCAACGCACCGCCTGAGCTCGGCAGCTGCTTCTTGGGCATCGTGCATGGAGAGAGTGCTGGGCGGACAAGAGAGAGAGGGTCAGTACCCGAGGGAAGGTGAGAGACAGAAGAACCAAGTCAGCCACTTTTTGCATTCAACGTCTGTTGCCCCTGGCCCGGCCCTGCTCCTGGGACACACCAGCGTACGTACGCAAAAGCCCCGAATCGGTCGGGATGTCGCTTGATTGCGGCGGCGATGTAGTCGTTGATCTCTACGGCCAGGGCATGGGCTTCTTTGGGCTCCCAAATGTCCTGAACCCCGGGCGCTGTGTAGGAGAGGACGGTGTATCCGACGCCATGCTTGTCCATGTACCGAAGGCGAATGTCGGCCACGTCTGTCATTTCAGCAGCATGCTGGTCTGGGTTGACGGCGAACAAGCTCGCCCACCATTTCGTCTTCTTCTCTAGACGAGGCAGCGCAAAGGCTTCCTCGAGCGCAACCTTTCCTAGCATGGTGGTGGTGTGTGATGCCAGCCGGAGGTCAATGCGTTGCCGCTTCTACTTGTAAGCGCCAGCTGCCAGCCACCTCATCAGCGAGTGGCAGCCGATATCAATGGTTTGTTTTCAATGGTTTGTTTTCAATGCTTTGTTTGGCAAGGGCACGAACACAGTATCCGCAAATTGACGCGGGGAAAGCCGCCTGGGAAGCCGCCTGGAAAATACAGTGCAAATGTCCAAACCGGACACGGTTGTCTCCACCATCTACGTCCGTCTCCCGGTGAGAGAAATCATCTTGTCGCGACGCCAAGAACCCGTTTTCTCTCATTGACAGGCTAGGACTCAAGCGCCTCTCGGCGCAAGGCTCGTTCCGTCCCTGAAACTCGATTCGATCAAGATTGACTCTTGGCTTGTCCGCCGTGGCTTGTGACCTCCTGGACAAACCCATTCACCAGAGCTTCCACTTCCTCCGCCGCCTCAATGCAATGCCAATGTCCTACACCCTGCAGCACCTGGATGCGTTTCGACCCCATATCGGTACCCCAGCTGTAAAAGACGTAGGTCAGCCAACAGCCCCCCTCTTCCACGCAGCTGATGTGCTTGGATGGACAAATACCTCTGCAGAATGTGCTGGGACCCTTCCATGGGCGTAACCTGGTCATGAGAGCCAGCAATGATGAGCAGTGGGCATTTGATGTCCTCGAGACGAGGTCGTTGGGCCTGTGCAATGGTGCGACACAACGAGGCATAGCCCTCTTGGGTCTGGGCCAGGAGCAAAGTCTGGATGAAGGCCTTGTGAGTCAGTGTCGCTCTTGGCCCCGTGGCCGCGGATGGAAGGGCCTTGGCAACGCCCTCCATGCCCTCTATTTTGTGACCCGGCTGTCAGTGAACTTTCGTAGGACCGCCTCTGAATACTGAATAGGCCAACGGTGGCAGTAAAATCCTCACCACTTTCCACGAGCTTGATGCGCGCAGCCATCATGTCGGCCGAGCCAGGGGACGGGTTCACGGGCCCGATGAGCACGACGCCCAGGAGGTCGAGATGCAGAGCCATCTCGCTGGCGACAAGGGCGCCCATGGAATGGCCGACGACGATGACGCGCCTGGCGTTGAGCTCTACTTGCACGACGAGAGCCAGGGCCGCGCCGCAGATGGCTTCTACATCGCTGTCTCTGCCTCGATACGCGGACAAGGCGCTGCCTGTGTCTCGCGTCAGAATGGGCCGCCGAGTCCTTTCTCATGACTTGGTCTTTTTTTTCTTTTGGCTTTCTTTTTTTGTTTCTACTTGAAGAAAATATGTATTGGGGAGGAGAGGACAGCGCCGAGCTTCTTGTACCTGGAGTATCAAAGGCCAAGCACGAGTAGCCCCTTTGGACCAACGCCGGGATGATGCTCGCATAGTACGAGCTGGAGGACCCGAGGCCGTGAATGAATAGCAGTGTCGGGCCGTCGCCTTCGGCTCGAGTCCACGAGTAGTAGAGCTGCTGATCGTGGATCTGAACGGACGGCATTGGGGGTTTTTTTTTTGCGCCTTCCAGACGGAAAGCAAACAGATGATGCTGTCTTTGGACCCGGGAAGACAGACCAGACCGATCATGGCCACCGCGTCAAGGTGGGGTTTTGGGGGCCAGGGGCCCACGCTTGGCCTGGGTCCGGTTTTCGACCAATCAATCGAAAAGTAGGTACCTACCTATGTAATACAGAGCGTCGAAAAACTTGTTTTATAGCGATTCTTAATGTGCAGGGGTTTTCTTTTATCGATGGGAAGGAACCCAATACCATTAGAAGTGTACCAGGCTTACTAGGCGAGATACGTGAAGAATGCATGTACACATTAGGTGGCCTAGGAAGAGTGGAGTCCCATGATGAATTCGTATCGCAGCAAGAAACGCAATAACATCAGCGGTATTGGGGTTTTATCCGTGTCCTACCAAGATTACGACGAGAAATCAATGTATCCATACAGATGCAGCATCGCTATGTGACGCTGTGCAAAGATGATCGTCAGGCCATACGATCGTTATTAAACTTGTTTCACTGCACTCCGCCCGCAGCGGTACGTATCCGAACCGCTTGCAACGAAATGACGTCGGAGAAAGAATCTCCGGATCTCAGTCGTGAGCCATGTCTTTTTTTTTTTTTTTTTTTTTTTTCATAACCATAACAAGAAAGCAACATGTAACGTCGGCCTCTGGATCTAGAATCAATTATCCCGTTCATCGTAGATAAAATAAAGTAGCACATGTCCATGAGATCGTGACACCAGCACTGGACTCCTCTCGACTCTTGCCCCCATCACGACAAAAGAGTCACCATGGGCACGTACGGCTCCGTGGCCGAAAGCGCAGCCATCCTGGACTTTCTGCTGCCGACACTAGACGACCTATCGCTCCCAGCCCGGGCCAAGAGCAAGCGCGGCAATGTGCGGTTCACGGCCACAAGAGACAGGCCGTACTTTCCAATTCCCTTCAAGGAGACGGAGGTTGGGGCGGCGCTCAAGGCCATTGAGGGGTGCGTCGCGTCCGCGCTGGCCGACGACAAGTTTGGCGATGCGCAGCAGCGGATCATCGTCGTCAATCACGAGAAGACGACGGCGTTTTTGTTCCAGGCATATCTGGCCAGGGTCGGGGGCTTGGGGAAGCTGGACAAGAATGTCGGCAGTCTTCTCAAAGGTGGGTTTTTGTTCCCCTGAGTCTTCGTCATGTTCGAGAGAGAGATGGCTGCGTGTTTTTCCCGGTCATCATGGTTAGTTTTGGGGGGAAACAGTGAGCATGCATGTCATAAACATTGCAAATGACACAAAAAGAGTCAAAAAGACACCGATCTGCTCCAGGCCCAGTCCAATCCGTACCGCCGCATGTCGGCCAACTTGTACGAGACGGCTAACGCGGGCGACTTTTACCACATCCACGGATCGCTTGAGGCGTCTACAACGCTCACCATGCTGGGACTCGAGTCCCATCGACCCGACCTCGAGACGCATGAGGATATTGTGAGGGAGATTGAGACGGCTGTGAGGCGATTCACTCCGGAGCAGCTCGAGGCGATGAATGCTCGGCACCGACAGGCGGGCGTCAGGGCGTTGAAGCACGACGACTTTCTGCAAACACCTCATGTACGTTTTGGCCATTTGTATCCAATCCTTACAGACAAACAGACAAACAGACACACAGACACACAGACACACAGACAAGAAGTAATCACATAACTCATGTTTATTTTTTCCTCTTGGTGCAGGGCAAGGCCAACCGGTCTCTTCCGCCCTGGACCGTGCAGAATCTCGAGGGCGTCACGCCCGCGTGTCCGCTGCCCAAGACCGAGGACAAGAAAATCTTGTCTGGGATCAAGGTGCTCGACCTATGTCGCATCATTGCCGGTCCTACCATCACCAGAATACTGGGCGAGTACGGAGCAGAGGTGCTCAAGGTGACGAGCCCAAACCTCAGCGACGTGCCCTTCTTCCAAGTCGATGGAAACATGGGCAAGCGCACGGCCAATGTCGACCTGAAGACGGCCGAGGGCCGACGCGTCTTCGACCGGCTGCTCCAGGAGGCGGACGTGGTGGTGGATGGCTACAGACCCGGCGCGCTGGACAGGTTGGGCTACGGACCCAAGGCAATGGTCGACGTGGCCATCAGGCGAGGCAAGGGCATCGTGTACGTGAATGAGAATTGCTTCGGCTACGAGGGCGAATGGGCCGACCGGCCGGGGTGGCAGCAGATTGCTGATTGTGTACGTTGACGACGAGGCCTTGGCAGCTGACTGATTGGCGTATTTGTGTCAACTAATGCTTGATTCTCGCTCCAGGTCACCGGCGTGGCATGGGAGCAAGGACGCTTCATGGGCCTCGACGAGCCCGTTGTCCCCCCATTTCCCATATCCGACTACGGCACCGGGTGCATTGGGGCCATCGCCGCGCTGGCCGGCCTCCATCATCGGACCACTAGGGGCGGTTCATGGCATGGCATGGTCTCGCTGCTGCACTACGACCTGCTGCTCTTCAGGGCCGGTCTCCTGCCCGATCACGTCCAGGATGAGCTCCGAGAAGAGGCCGGGCCCGAGTTTCTCGCCCTGCGTCACGCGCACAGCGTGGACCGGGTTTCAGGCACCGCGCTCAGGAGGATGCGATGTGTCTTTCCCGAGCTCGTCGACCACCCGAAGTACCTGGACCACTGGTACGCCGAGGGCTACCAAGCCGACATGTCTGTGGTCAAGCCCGTCGTCGAGATGGACGGCGTGGACATTGGCTTCGCCAGGGCCAGTCGACCAAACGGCCACGGGGAAGCCACATGGGACGATGAGGGGGGGGGCAAGGACGTCAGACTGTGAAATTGCACTCCACGGGACTTCCACGGGACCTCCACGGGAACCTGTGAAACGGAGCGACATGGTTACCGCTGAAAAAAGATAAGACACGTCATGTTTCTCACCAGTGCGGGGATGCCAAGGTCTGTTCAGTGTGACATGAGAATCCACGGTGTCTGATCCGACACGGATCTTGTTCCCTGTCAGCCAGATGCGTAGCGGCCCGCAGCCCGGAGTAATGTGGGGGATGAAAAACAGGGGTGACGCAGATTCAAGAGAAGAGCGTCCCTTGCGAAGGTCTGAACGTGAGGAAGTTTTGACAACGACAAGAGTAGCCAAGGTATTCCAAATCGTGGTGACCGACAACGACTTTCCGCACGTGCGTTGTATCGGGGAAGAATGACGAACCAAAATGAGAAAAAAAAATGAAAAAAAGAAAAGAAAAGAGAAGAGGAGTTCATGATGCCACGTGGACTGGGTGCTTGGCAAGGTTCCAGTGAACCCTCAGCCAAAAACACACTGTAGTACAGAATACAGAACATGTACCCTTCCGTACTGTGGTCTATTCGCCAATGACAAAGTGCTTATAACACCCTCACCAGACGGCATCATGCAATGCAACGCATCCCTCATGTTGCGACAACATCACGTCAGAGCATCGGCCGCCCAGCTCAGAGCTGCAGACGAAGCACAGTATGCAGAAGTCTATTCATTATAAAGAGCACGAAATGACGATAAGACGTATCTTTCTTGCTCGCTCGCTCGTTTAAAAAAAAAAGAAAAGAAAAGAAAAGGTGCTCTTTAATACTAACCTCATCTGTCTTGGCACTACCAAGCAACAAAGAACACAAAATAAAATAAGACCATCCCCGTGAAATACGAAGGCAACATTACTGCATCATGGGCTCTGAAGCAGAAATTTTCGGCCCCGAATTCACCCAACATGTCGTCGACTCCATGGGCCCAGCCACGTCGCCGCGTCTGCGACAGGTCATGGCCGCCCTCATCACACACGTGCACGACTTTGCGCGCCAGGTCCAGCTCACCAACGAAGAGTGGCTGGCGGGAGTAGAATTCATCAACCGCGCGGGCAAGATGACCAGCGCGGACCGCAACGAGGGCGTCTTGCTGAGCGACATTATTGGGCTGGAGTCGTACGTCTCTCTCTTTCTCTCGTCAAGTATAACATTCTAGAAAAAGCATGACTCGATACCGAGAAATCTGGACTTGATTTGACTCGATTCATTTCTGCTCCTCTTACCGAAACAAAGCCTCATCGACAACATTGCCTTCACAAGCGCCACTCAATCCCCCGCCGACCTCACGGCCTCGGCCATCCTCGGCCCCTTTTGGCGGCCCGCGCCTCGTCGCCAAAACGACTCCTCCATCACCTTTGACACCCCGCCCGACGGCCAGGTCGTCTACCTGCACGGCACCGTCAGTGACGTCGAGTCCGGCGAGCCCCTGCCCGGCGCTACCGTGGATATCTGGCAGGCCTCGACCAACGGTGAGTGGGCGCGCCTGAGGAACCTACGTTGTTCCTTTTACTGTTACTGTCTCTCAAAGCAAAGCTTTCTTGAAACAGATATCAAAAAAGCAGAAGAAAAAGAGGGGGGGGGGGAAGCAATAGAATAACTAACAGACAAAAAAAGGCCTCTATGAACAACAAGACCCTTCCCAGAAAGAGCACAACCTCCGCGGCATCTTCCACACCGACGCCAACGGCCGATACGCCCTGTACTGCCTCAGACCGACGGCGTATCCTATCCCGGTCGATGGCCCGGCAGGACAACTACTGCAGCTGATGGACCGGGACGTCCATCGCCCGGCACATATTCATTTCATTGTGCGTATCTGACTCTGCATCTTGATATCTTGTACATTTTTGTCTTTTTTCTTCCCTCTTTTCTTCTTTCTTTATATGAAGAGGATTCTTTTTTTTTCTATTTTTTGTCATTTTTTTTTAAAAAAAAAGGGAAAAGAAAGAAAAAAGCTAGCGCTAAATCCCATCTCAGGTCCAAGCCGCCGGCCACCGCTCCCTGACGACCCAAATCTTCGACAAGGACTGCAAGTATCTCGCCAGAGACAGCGTCTTCGCCGTCAAGCACGAGCTCAGCGTCGATTTTGTGGCGCGCGAGGGAGATCCCCGCGCCGAGCTGCAGCTCGAGTACAACATCACGCTGGCCAGGCTGGCTTCGTGAGCGGACGACACGAGGACATTGCTCCCCGTCTTTTTTCCTCCTGTTTATTGGTATTCTTCACATGTCATGGGCAGCTGGGCATAGGATCTTGCTCTCGTGTTTCTTCTCTTCCCATTGGTCTCTTGTGCTTCACGTTCGTCTTGGTTTGTCTTGTGCTTTCGCTCAAGCCGGCCCTGCGCTTTGGAATCCCTTGTTCTTTTGATCCGTAATGATATCTACCGACTACCAAAGAATGCAAACCTAATTTCACGCAAGAATGAAGCAGTGCTATACCATGTCTGGGCGTAGTCTGTCTGGAAAATGCCAAGTTCGCGCGCAAAACAAACCACACCACTGTACATTGCTTCAGTTCTGCTCCGAATGACGCAGCATGATGCATTTCTTGCTTGCTTCCTTGCCGCCTGACTTGAAACCTCTGCATCATGGCCACCAGTCGATCCAAGAAGACGGTGTCTACCAGAGCACAAAGCGTAGCAGTGCATGCACATCACTGCTGCCTGTGCTCTCAGATCTTACCATCGTTCGTCTGGCTCAGCGGATCCATCGATCCCAAAGTGTCAGCGCCCAGGACGTACATCGATCTCATCCCTCGAGATTGCACGCGAAAGAGGAGGCGTGAGCGTCATGTTCATGATGCCTTCAAGAAGTAGAATTGGCGACGCCGGTGGGCAGCGCCAATCCAATCGGCAGGCCATTCCGATACTTGTCCGTGTACGGCAGGCTGCGAAGTTTGGCCAGATGCTCCTCCACATCCTTGTACAAGTCGTACCTTTTACCAAAAAGTCAGCCGAGGCATCTTAGAATCACCAAAAAGGGGGCAGTCGAGCCAAACGTACGCATTCATCTCCTCAATCGTCAGAACCTTGGTCGGATCTTCCACCTTGTACGTCGACGTCGACGTGTTCGCAGAGAAACCTGAATGCGCAGCCACTTAGCGGCAAATACGGGCAAGAAATCTGTCTGCGCAAATCAGATCATGACGGGTGCCCCACGTACCGATTCTCTCATTGATGTTGTACGCAGCCTTGGCAGCCGCCTGCTGGACCCTGGTGACGCGCGGCAGTCGAACTTTGTTGTACACGGCGAGCGCTTCGTCAATGTCGCCCCGGAAGTGATTCTTGTCCAAGAGGATGCCCAGGGCGGCAGCATCTTCAATGGCCATGCACGCGCCCTGGCTCTGATGCGGCATCATGGGGTGGCCCGCATCCCCCAGCAAGCACACATTGTCCTTGACCAGATACGGGTAGGGATCGTGGATCCACAACCTCCAAGGCCGAATCTCCTTGCCCAGCTCGAGGTGACGGAAGACGTTTCGATCCAGCTCTGGATAGGGCCGGAGCAGGTCATCAGTGGGGACGTCGTTTCCTCCGCCCCATGTCTGGTTGGCGTAGTCGCCCTGTTCGCGAGGGAAGAAGCAGTAATATGAGAGGAGCTTGCCGTCGTTGCAGGGTGAGAGGACAATCTTGTCCCATTTCCCTTCTTGGCCACCCCAGTACTCGATTGCCCTGTCGCGCGAGTAGTCGATGAGTCCGGCCCTGAGGGCGTCTTGGGTGGTGACATTGGCATGGAGGCAGCTTTGGTCCGACGGTCTCTTTTGCGGATGAATCCCAATGGCGGCGCGGACTGCTGATCCAATGCCATCGGCGCCAACGATGAGGTCGTGGCGCGCTACGACGCCGTTGTCAAACGTGACTCTGCCGCTCCGCAGATCAATATGATTGCACTGGGGAAGCTCCTGTCAATTCCCTCCGCCTCCAACTATGGGCCGGCAAGTACAAGGTGGCGACGACGAACCTTGTGATTGACAAGCAGCTTGGCGGGAATCCCTCGGCCTCCTCCTTCTTGGAGAGCACTTTCTTTCAGCATGGCATGCATGTATTGCCGATGAAACATGTTATATACGTATCCCCATCTCTTCTCGTAGTCGGCCAGGTCGTAGACGCTCACCGGTTCGCCCGTCTTCCAGTCCCGATTGATCAGCTTCTCCAGAACGACTGGATCGCCCCTCGCCACGTCTACTTCCCACTCGTGCAGCCATCTCGTGCCATTGGCAGCGCATGAGACCGAGGCCCCTACTTCGCCTGCGAAATCCCACTTTTCATAAATGGTGACTCGATGTCCGGCGCGACGGAGCGCAATCGCCGCCGACATGCCGCCGATGCCACCGCCCACGACACCAACATCGAGGCTTCGCCAGCCGGTAGCTGCACTGGAACCCATCAGGTAGTACGGGATGTGTGTGTGCGCGTGTCCCTGAGCTCTAAACGACGAGAATGATGGTCTGGGGGCTTGGTTGGAATCTTGGAGTCGATGCCAAAGTCTGCGCAGTCTGAGTGGCCGACAGGACTTGCATGTCCCCAATCAGTCGAGTTCACATGCTTTCTCAGGATGCGTCATGACATCTTCGTGCCTTATACCCCAATGGCCATCGGCGGGAGGAGCCAATCACCGGAGCGGCTCAAGGTCGAGTGAGGAGGCCCGTATTCGTCTTGCTGCGACGTGGTGCATTACCCGCTGCCGTCGCTTTCCGGCCGTGACTTACGGCCTGCGACTTGGTCCAAGAAGCTCAGGCCATGTGCTTTATTGGCGGCTTTTGACAAGGAACCGGGCCGAGAGTGACAGCATGACGACCAACCTCCGCAATGACCCGTCCCTTCTCCTGCAGGGCGAGCAAAGCGAATCTCGCTAATTGGACACATTCTGGCCTGCCCATTGATGCCCAGTCTGCAATCTTGGCGTGCCTGCCGCATTCAAGCTGCCCGCCGCTCTCGTTGTCTTTAAAAAGGCTGTCCTTGAGAGAGAAAAGATATCCTCAACGTCAGACGAGCGTCCAGCAAGCTCCATGAACGAGTCTCGACGTCACTCGCGACGCTTTCCTTTTTCTCTCATCAAGAAGCGTTTCATCAAAATTGTGCGTGTATTTTCCATATTGCGGAATGTCTCGGGCCAAGATGCACATAGGGAGACATGAAAAAAACAAGGCCGCGTCAACGCCTCGCTCTTGTCTTTTAACCAAAGGAAGGAAATAAATAATAGAAAAAGAGAGAAAGAGAAGGAAATTTAAACAAAAACAGATGAAGGGACACATTTTGAAGATCCAATCGTGAAATGTCATCTCACATGAAAGAAAAATTGTCCCAACCAAGAGCATCCAGACTGCTCCATCCCAAAAAGACTTCTCCTGCATCAGGCTGGGATTGGTTGCCCACCCGCCACTTTGCACTTTCTTGGTTTGGGCCAGCCATAAAATTGGCCGCCGAAGGTATGAATGAGTCATGGATCGTCCCAGACTCGTCCGGTTCGCTCTCGTCTTCCTCTCGGAGGGTGAAAATCTTGGACACATATCGACTTCTTCCTGCCACGGCTCCGTGCTGTCGCTGTTTCGCTACGGCGTTCGCCAGAAGCGTCAAAATCTCGTTGTAGTGACCTGCCTGAGGGCTTTGCGCAGCGAAAAAGCTTAGAATGTCCCGTGCTCCTGTGAATGCCGTCTCAATCTCGTGCTTGACGGAGAGCTTGGCAAACATGTCGAACCCCAGAACCAATCCCGCGGCAAACACTAGCGCTCTGAAGTCTCGTCAGCAAATTGCGGCAACATATCTGTCATCCGTAGCCTCTGAGGATCCGTACTTGACCATGCACATGTTTCCGTACAAGAGGTTCAGCTCCCTCGCCTCAACACATGTCTGAACCAGGTAGACCGCTGCGTCCAGGCAAGCCGAGGTCAGTTGATCCTGCGCTAAAGCTCCATGGGTCGGTGGCGCCATGAGCGAGGACGTAAGGACAGGCCGCGTGGCCAGCATGACAGCGAAATAATACAAGCAGGAAACATGAATGTTTCCAATGGCATCATTCATCTGCTTTGCGTCGGAGACGCGCGAGCTCTTGCCAACCGGCTGGAAGCAGTTGGGTAGGTTTCGGAACCAATTCTCAACCTCACCAAGGAGACTCTCAATCGTAGAAGTGGATAAGTCTTTGCGGTCATATAATGTGTCAGCAATGCCATTGACGATCGATACAATCTCATGCGATGCAATCAGGCGATGCATGTCGTCTGTCCTTGCAATGTGACTGAAATCTTCGACAATTATATGAATATCCGTATTCAGACCAGCTGTTGCTGGAGGGCGGCCCAAGATTGAATTGACAAGCATATCGACAATCCGTAGACTGAGCCATACTCGCAGCCTGTCCAGAACTACAGTCAGTATAGGCTCTAGGCATTTCCCTTTTCGTCTCTTTTTGTTTTTCTGTGGCTTTTTTTTTTTTTCCTTTCTTGATGAGAGGAAACTCTCACCTCATATTGGCTCGAGGATCGTTCACGTCCCAATAAGATTCACGGCTGTGCAGACCCAGTGCAACAGCCGCTTTCGTCGCGATACCTAGATACATAAAGGCAGCGTTTCGGCGACATTCGCCCAATAGGTAGAAAGCCATGAGCAGAAATGATCGAACAATGTCGATATCGGGGTCTTCCAGCATCCCAATGAATGCGTTGGACTGGGCTTGTCGGAAGTAGCTTTGACCGACCTCTCTCGCGCTGGCCGCAGATTCGCACTGGGCACCAAGGGCGACGACCATGCCAAACACGGCCCGGTTCTGGGGGGCGGACGTGGTCTCCGGGAGAATGAGATGTTGCTCAATTTCTGACGGCATGAACACGTCAATGAAGCCTTTGGTCTACCGTCGATTTCGTTATCGGATGAGTTTGTGTCCCTTGTCTACCTGCGACCGATTTCGTTCATGAAAGGACCAGAGGACTTACGACAGCATGATAACATTCCGAGTAGCGCACCCGGGTCTCGACGTCCAGCTCCACTGCTGCATGAAAGGTTGGTGGAATCATTCTCATGGAGTTGGGCGACTCCTTTTCAAGCATGATGTCGCTCTTCTCATTGTGAGAGAACTGAGAGGGCCCGATTTGATCAGCCACGATGGATCGAATCAGCTGCAAGAAGGAGAGGGAGGCAGCGCGGCCGATGTATACTGAAGCTTGATCAACATGACGATGCGCGAATTGCGAGGCTCACGTCGGTGCGAGAGGAAAACACCAACCTCGCTCTCCGCGCGAATTCAAGAGCATTCTCGAGGCATTCAGACGGCGACGCTCCTGCTGGCTCTCTGGTTCATCATGGCAGGGTCGTGGATGTGGAGACGACACAGGCGCGAAGGCGGCGGCGGCGGCAGCAGCAGCAGCAGCAGCTTCCATGTCTTGCAGTCTCTTGTCGCCTTCGTTGCTGCCCGGCCGAGACGCGGCAGTTTCCTGGGTTGGCCAGGGCTGAGAGTCGGCCGCGGCACCGGTCCCCATGTCTGAAATTGACGCAGACAGAGCCGTCGCCGTCCGGGGCGTGCTCGCGGGCGAGGTCGTAGGCGCTCTCCCTCGGGCCTTGGACCTTGATCCCCGCGGTCGCATGGTGATGAGACATTGCGATGCAATTCCGCGGCGACAGCAATGAGAGCACGGGGCTATTCCGCTACATTTCTTCTTGGCGTCGCGGCAGTAGTTGCAGGCTTCTACGGCTCGCCGACGTTGGTTCAAGGGAACTTTGGGGCGAGGCATGGTATGTCACGAGACGTAGACCGGCAGTGGGCAGTGGACAGTGGGCAGACTGGCTACATGCGCACGGCAAGAGTTCAAACATTTAAAAGAGAGATTAAAGAGAGAGGACGCGAGGGTTGTCGTGCATTGCATGTTGGCAGGGCCCAACGGGGGAAGGAGCATTCGACGACTGCGGGGCAAAGAGAAGCAGAGGAGCGGTAGGAACGACATCAGGCATTTGAGGGCTCGCATTTTGTTGTACACATCGATCTTCGGGGAGCTGCCACTTGAGGATGCGATACTTGACGCTGGCAGGTTCGTGACAGTCGCATCTTTGCCTCGCATCACCTATTTTCTTCTCGAAGCAAAACGAAGGAAAAACTCCCACTTCTCGCAACCGCGCTACGCACCGAGTCTAGAGTGGCTAGTGTCGAGATCGCGCGATGCTAAAACGTCGGCAAAGATAGAAGCTCGTCTGGAAGGGTACCTTATCTGAAAAAGGGCTTATCAAGGACTGGAGAGCTTGGCGTGGCGTCGGCCTGATTAAACCCTCGTCTAGCCTGGTGTTTGATATCTGCCAAGACTGCAGTTGGCCAACACCTGATCACATGTGCTAGTCAAGAAAGCGAAGTATGCCAAAGTTCGCCTGGTGGCAGTGCAGAGGAGGCCCTGGCCTACTATTGGTAGGGCTCGGCCAAGGTGTTGACGACGCACTGGAGACAAAGCAAACAAAAGACCTCCGCTAATAAACTCAGTTGTCGATGCATTCACGAATCACAGGCTGCGCTGTTGATCACTTGAACAATACTATCGTTATCTCGAGCCAGATGCCAAAGTCTAAAATGAAAATTGCTCAATTCATATTACTTAAAGACGATGCCAGACGCCGGCGAAATTTCCCACTTCTTGACGTCTTCTTTCTCCAAACCCAGAATTCTTCGGCATCATTGCGGCAAATTCCCGTCAACCACGCAGAGGAAACAAAATGCTTACCCTGACCACGATGCAATCTCGATCCCGGACTTCACCTCCCGTGTCTCAGTCTGGGCCCTCGGAGAGTGATTCTGAACCTTCCAAGCAAAAGCATGAGCCCAGTGTTGAAGGAACGGAGGGGACCTCGGTAACGACCGCAGCGACACCTGGATCTGCGCACGAATCAGAAGGTGTCAAAGGGCTCCGTATTGTTATTAACATACTCGGCATATTCCAGGGCTGGTGTGCAGGTGCCATTTTCGTATTGTCCATAGGCTATTTCTTTACCGGCGAGTCAGGTACACAGGCCTTTCTCACTAGCAATGCGTTTTGGATTGTGAGCTGCAACTTCCCTCATGTTTGCGCAGCGTGCTCGCTCGTTTGCACCGCTAATCTAACACCGCTAATCTAACACCGCTAATCTAACACAAGTGATTCTGCTAGTCCCTGTTTCAGCTTTTGTCGTGCTTTGCAATGTATCCTCTGAGATCCACACAGATGAGAGATTGGGAAGAGTTCTGCGGCGGCTTATTTGGCGGTTCGTTTTTTTTTATTGGACTATGGTCCATCTGGATCTGGAAGTTCTCGTGCCTTGTCGACTTGGATGAACCCGAGCACGACGGGCCGCTGACCGACTGGAATCTTGGATTTAAAATCGCGCTAGGCGTAATGCTGTGAGTGGCAGCTCCTGGCCGAAAATCTCTCTGGGAAGCTCACGGTTGGAACAGGCTCATCAGACTCCATGAATTTGTCCTGGTCTGTATTCTCGGATGTCGATACAAGAAGGATGTCAAGTCCCAAGCGCAAACAGCTTCTCCGTAACATGACGCCGACGCTACGAAAGTGTTGGCGTAGGAAGAGGTCTTCTTGGTCAGGTGCCAGCTGCTCGCAGCGCGCCAGGGTTACCATACCGCCGGCTGAGGGTTGACTTTCGTTCACTGAGAAGATCAAAGAGATCTATGTCGCAATTGAACAGAGTTTTGATCTAGAATGCCGTAATGGCGCCGCTTATACATCCAATGATGTATATCTGTTGATATAGGTAGTCATAGTAATCCTATATCATTATCTTTTTCGGATTAACGTCATGTCGGAGCTCAACCCGCTCATCTGCACGATTAAGCTATGCCAAAGTCCTTTTCTAGCTCCTCGAGACCAGGACACCAGCGATCCTGCAGCGCCTTGTCCGTCGTCTTCTCAATCACGCTTCTGTCCCACCATTCGCCCCAGCTCGTCAAGAAGATGCGATCAGCGTCATCAGGAAAGTCTGCGCGCGACAGGGCCTCGAGTATGCTGGCGGCGCCCTCGGGCACCGACTTGGCATCCGGCAAGCCAGCGGGTATGTTCATGCCAGATCCTCGACCCAAGCCCGTGTTGGGAATCAGGCCCGGCGACACGGCAACGACGACGCACTGGTCCTTGAGCTGCCGGCGCCACCAGTGCGCACCGAGGAGCTGGATAAATTTGCTGCCCGAGTAGACGGAATGTGCTTCGGCGCCGGAACCGTCCCTGAGCAGTTGCTCCAATGTGGCTGAGAGTGAAGCAAAGTAAGCTAGGGCCCCCCTTTCAGACGCCTGTACACATATCCGCAGCATCCTCAAGGATCCGCGAAACAAAGCAGGAAAGGAATGGATGGCAAGGAATAAAATGAAATAAGGAAAATACGTACCAGGGTCATCGACATTACGGATCCCCCCCGACGAAACCACCACAATCCTAGCGCCCGAGGCAACGAGCTTCTCCCGCAGCAAATGAACCAGATAATGCTGCGCTAATCCATCGACCAACCCGGAAAAATGACACGTAACCGTCAGCAACCAGACCTCCAAGCGACAAAGAGGGGAGGGGGAGGGGGAAAGAAGCATTTAAACGAAAGGAGGGGAGCGGGGGAGGCAGCAAGCTCACAGAAATGATTCACCACCGCCGCCTCGCACCACTTTGACCCATGGGGGTTCTTGCCCGTCGCGCCTTTGCCCAAGCCGGCATTCAGGAGCAGATAGTCAATCTGTTCTTTCTGGCCAAGCTTCTCGAGGGCCTGCCGCGCAAACGTCTTGACGCCTTTGATGTCGGCCAGGTCGAGGGGCAAGACGTGCACGGCACTGGCGGTCCGGTCAAATTGCAGCTTGGCAATGGCATCGTTGGTAGTTTTGGTGTCTCGTGCGCCGACAATGAGTCTGTACGGGGTCGGTCGTTGAAGGAGCTGCTTCAGAGCTTCGAAACCCTTTGCCCAATTTTCAGCTCCAGCATGTACACCCTGTGCGGGGAGAGGGTAGAACGTACGATGCCGGAAGAGAAGCCCGTGGCAATGATTGTCTTGGGAAGGGATGCCATAGTGCGAGTGCGAGTGCGTGTGTGTGTGTGTGTGTGTGTGTGTGTGCGTAAGCTTGGTCGCGGGAGAAAGAAAGAGAGGGAGATGTGGTCGAGAAAAGCGAGCTTGCAGGCTACGCGACTTGTTGCTTATGAACAAGTCGGTAGATGATGTCAGTACAGCCCCCGCTGGGGCAAGCAGGACGAAAGAATAGCTCCGGACTCCTCAAACGGAGCTGAGCAAGACGCCGCGTAGCTTACTAATTGAAAATACAATCCCTTTCCCAATGTATGGAAGGCTTCAGACCGTGTCCAGCCAGCCGGAGTTTCGTATTGAAGCATGTCGATAGCAAAAAGAAGTGTCGTAGGTCGATCGCGGCCAGCGGGGATAACGGATTTAGTCTTGCAACTCCACCTGCAAGGGATGGAACCTTATTTCCAGGTATAGAGTGATTGGAGCCGATAGCACGCAGCTGACGACTGTATGTACATATGTACATTGATTATCAAGCATCATGGGTGCGCTGATTTGAGTCCATCACAATGAAGATGCGAATTGAAGCACACCGCGACCTCTGCCAGGAAGCGGGCGCGGTTTCTTGGCCTTTTGCTGCTTGCGCATATTCTGGTTTCTATGAATTTTGCCTTTCACCACAAGACACGCACTGATCGGCGTCGTTCATGCACCTCATGTTTTGCCCGTTTGCTCGCCATTGCAACCACAGCACCATAAATGCTCAACAGGTCCGTGTGCGACATCACCATCGTCATCAACAACATCGTTTTTGCCAGAGCATCATGTCGCTCGCAGATAAAATCCAATCATCATGTTTGATTTTCTTCATGTCATCAGTCATTCATCATTCGCAATTATTGCAATGACTGTCACGCGCAAATACTGCGCCATGGACGAGTCACTGCCGCCCGAGCCTCCGGGTATCGATGCATATCCAAGAAGGAAGGAAAAAAATGACGATATGACCCTTTTCATGCTGTCCCGTCAGAGATCCGTCATGCCGCAGCTTGACCGCGCTCAATGTCAAAAAGCTGAGGTACGAGATCAGCCAAACAGTCATCTAGATCTCTCCATTTCAAACCCAAGACTCTTTCAGTGTCACTGACATCGACGCCGAAATGGTAGTCACTCTCTCTTTTGCCAGGTTCACCGATGGGGATCTTCTCCGAGAACTTGGACGTGGTTCGGCGGCTCACGTCGGCGATCTCTTGGTTGCAGTAGACGCCTCGGCAGAGCAAGTAGCGACCTCCGCCGGCCTCGGGCACCAACAGGGCGTTGACATGGGCATCAGCCACATCCCTTACGTCAACCCAGCAGGGTCCCTTGGTTGGCGGGACACACTGATCTCTGCCTGCTGACACGACCGACCAGACCAGGAGGTTGCTGGTATTGACCTCGTCGATCGTCTGTGGCTGAGATCCCGGAAGAAACGGTCCAAAGACCATGGTCGGGCAAAGGCTGACCAAATCAAATGCCGGTTTCTCTTTGGCCATGAAATCCCATGCGGCTTTTTCCGCTGCTGCTTTGCTGGCTCGGTACGCGGCCGGCGCGTTGGGTGCATTGATGCCGTCTTGGTATGTCAAGGGGCTCCAATCCTTTGATGTGTACGTTTTGTCTGGGGACGGCCCAGCCGCTGCGTCGTAAATGCAGGCAAAACTGTTGGTATGGATGACCCTCTGGACACTTCTGATACACGAGGCTGCCTCAAGAATCGCCGTTGATCCCTGCACGGCGGGGATCATGAGGTCTCTCTCAAAGTTGCTTGCATTGTAGCGGAAGGGGGCGGCGAGATGAAGCACAGCACTGGGCGTGAGCCCGTCGAAGGCCTCGAGATAGCTTTGCGGTGACGTGATATCTTTCACGACGATGACTCGAAGTTTCGGATGCGAGTTGTGCGTTCGGGTGACGAGGTCGACCTTGGACGATGTCCGAACGGTGCCGACCACGTTGTATCCTGTCTCTAGCAGCGACGAGATACAATGCTGTGCTATGAAACCGTTGGCGCCAGTCACAACAATCGTCGAGGGCGGCTTGACCGGGCTGGCAACCTTGGACGGCATTATTGGCGGTGATGAGGCAGGTGATGAGACGGGCAAAATTGTAAACAAGATTCTCGGCATCTGATGACCGTCATGGAAGGCAAAGGTTGTACGTGCATTCCCAATGTTTTTATGTACGATTCACCTCGTATGGGCAACAAGCGTCAGAGCAAAGTTGCTGGACATTTGTTGCCGTCAAAAGGGTACGAAGGGCACGGCACTTTGGCGATTCATGCGTCTGCCCGCCGGACAATGCAACGGAGTCAGGGCACTGTGAGGCTCGAAAATCATGCGCCGAGAAGACGAATTCGAGGACATTTGTCGCTGTTGTCCACTTCCCTTTCCGAAAGAGGAGGGTGATGTGTTTGCTGGCCTGCCCCTGACGGTAGAAACCTTCGCCGCCAGACGCTGGAAGGCGGGCAGCGTGGTGGTAGGCGTTATCCCAGCCTGCAGCCGTCGCAATTTCGGAGGCTGAGCATTTTGCTCCAGTACCGGAGCCATCTGCTGGAATTGTAGGTGGGCAGGTGGAGAGCAAGGACTGCACCAAGACTAGGGATCGCTTAAGCCCGCTTGGCGAATTAGTAGTACTCCGTAAACCGTATTCCGTACTGCAATGTAAAACATCCCTACAATGAAATAGAATTTGGGAAAATGGGGGTCGGCTTCCGACGCTGCATCTGGGTCATGGTCGGGTCCGAGGGGCCGGTTCTCACGCCGACTCTTTGGCCCGGCTGGGCAAATGATCCATGGCCAGCGCCTCGGACCACATTTTCTCTCATGTTCGCGTCGGATCGATGCGTCGTCGGAAGCCGGCTGGCTCTGCATGAATGGATGACCACGGCCGCAGCGAGCCCTACCGACCCTGGAAAGGCCCTCACATCCGGCCCATCAGAGTCTTGACGTGCCCACTGTCCGGGCATGGTCGAGGGCGACGGCGAGGCCGACAGCGAGGGATTGGTTTGTTTGGTTGTGGTTGGTTGGTTAAGGTACCTTGGGCCCTTCTTGCTGCATGCAGTACGGAGTACTGTACTATCCCTCCTCTCTCTCTCTCTCTGGCTGGCCGATCGAGTTTCCCCGCGCCAGGCGCTGCATGTCATTCACTGCTTGCTGCGCATGCCGTCATCTCCGGAGTCCTAACAAGGAGCATTTTATTTGGCGGCGGTATCGCATCGGGGAACTTTTCGAGGAGGGGATTGGGCTCCGACGGAACCAGGGAGACGCTTTCCAAGAAGCTCGCCAAACACCACCAATCAGCGTCTCGATTCGTGGCATGCTAAGCAGCAAGATCAACCTGCTGTCCACCCACCCGTCTCCGATTTTAAGCAGGCGAGGAATGCTGGACCGCCAAAGTTTGTATACGACCACGACTTTCTCTGGCTGACAAAAAGGTGGCGCAAATCGTACCATCGAGAGGGAATTTTTTTCGCATGACCTTTGTTGTGCTCTGCATCGTCCGCATCTCCTCCGAGTAAATGTGACCTGCTTTTCAGGCCCGTCCGGTCGAGTCCAGATCCGACGCTCGTCGTCATGAGACGGCGAGATCACGCACTGCGCATCAATCAAACGCGCACTGGCTTACAATTTTCCGCACACAAAGGCTGCTACGTCCTCAACATACATACATATGTATGTACGTACATACTCCGTACTTACACGGACATGCATAGATACCTCCCGCATTCGTCACGCGGATCTGTCCCTCGTTCTGAGATTTTTTTTTTGGGCCATGTCGCCATGGTCAGACAGGCCGATCCTGCGGAGATGATGTTTCACGAAGACACGAGATAATGAGTTGCTATTGCAGGAAGCTCCAGCACCTGCTCCAACACCCCGCATTGCCAACAGCACGCCTACCTCATCTCACATGGATGACATCTGTGGCCGCTTGCCAGCCGGCATCGGGCTGGCGTCGGGCTGGCAGGGCCGCCGCAGGTGTGCACCTTCCCGTCGCAAAATTTTGGGTCTCCACGTAGGCTATACCCGTTCTTGCCCAATCCAGCGTCAAGTAAAGCAGACTATGGACAACAGCAAATTTCGGTGCTCGGATGCTATGGCAATTCAATCTTCTGGCCCGTTGCACGATACAGGTCGTCTCATCCAGCCCTACAAAGCGCCACAGCCTAAATTTTGCTGTTCGATTGATGTCGGCTCGGCTTTCTTCACAGGTTCAGACCAGATACTGTGTCGATCATACAGCACATCCACGCGCAGTCTTGGTTGATATGACAGCTACGCAAGCGACAGAGATGACAACCCTTGCGGGTAATGGCCCGGAAACTGGCCAATAACGTCAACTATAGAGAGGCGAAGAGCGACGGCAGCATCGAAATGTCATTCTGTTGAATCAGGGCCCGGGTTTTTTTTTTTCGGCCGAAGACCGAAGATGCATGAGCGAGTCAATGAAGAATCAGGGGGCGAGTGAGATGAATCGCCTCCGCCGCGGCCGGAGCTTCAGCCCGGTGCTAGGAGCAGGAGGGAACGAGAGCAGAGTCCAGGCGGAACTTGACCGCTTGTGCCACGGCGATAACAGGCCACTGGGGGTGGAGAAGACGGACGGGGCATCAGAGACATACTGCGAAGAGTGGCATCCTTGGAAACTTCCTCACTGGCGTGGCCTTGTTGGCAATGCTTGATGGGATCATGATGAGGACAATGTGGTGGCGACCAAGTCAGGCTCGCATGCTTGAGGCGGCGTTTACAAGGCTTTGGGGTCACATTTGTCCCTGTCGTTGCCGAGGTGGTTTCGCACTTATCCTATGAGTCTTCATTTCCTCTTCCTCTTCCTCTTCCTCCTCTTCACTGGAGAGCACAGCCCGGCGATTGCTGCTGGATTACTTAGAGATCAGGGCAATGCTGATGCTAAGACTGCAGACGCCTTTGGCCACCTAAATGACTTGTCATACGCAATGTTGTCAAGCCGCGTTGGGCATGCCGGAGAGATGTCAGATGTTCCCTCATGGCCTCATTGATAGCGAAGCCGAATAGTTTCTGCTGATACTGGACCGTGGCCAGGTGGGGGTTTCAGCTCCATGGTGGCTCCAAGCTTGCCGAGCCAGCATGTGGACGATTGCCAAACGGGACAGATTCTGGATAGAATCGGTGATTACCTTGATGGTAAGCCGACGAAAGAGGTGGCCGACTACGTTGCAATTCAACGGCAGAATGCCGCCGTCGCCAAAAGTCCAAGACATGATTGGAGCTGCCAGTGACCACGTCAAGCTCACTGCGGTATTTGTCGAGGGACTGCAGAGAGCAGCAGATGGAAACAGGAGGTAAGGCGGGTCAACCTGGCTTTTTGGTTGACTCTTCCATAATCGTCTCCCGATCCGTGAGTCCCGATCTGTGAGTCAACTTGGCTGTTTCGTGCCCGGTGGCATGGATCCGTATGAGAATGCCAGATGAGAATGCCAGGACTGTCATACTCTCTTGGCCATGGATGGTGGTGAGTCAACGAGAAGCGACAAGAGCCCGACAAGAGCCCGATAAGAGCGACATGTTTCTATCAGTGAAGCAATGTGCATATCTTGGCACAAGCTGTCTCGAATTGCTGGCCGGTCACGTCTCCCTGCCAAGTCTCGCTCAAACACTTTGCACAAAAAGCGATTCAGGGGAGGCGATCATGGACCAATCACAACCGACGTCTTGAATCACGACAGTATCTTCCGCAATTCCATGATTACGAGGCAAGCAATTGGCGCAGACGCGGGAAAAGAGGAAAAAAAAACTTATAGATAGTTACGCGCAACCCAAGAGCTCCAGGTACCGCCTCCAAAGTTACCGCCTCACTAGATAGAAAACCTAGCATCTGAAGTGGTGTGATTTCAGACGTTTTTTTTTTTAAAAGATTCAAGCGAGGCAATATATTGGCAAGTCTCAGCCACTAACCTTCCAGAAAAAAGCCAGCCCGCTTTAGATTAGATCCCCCCCTCCCAATCGAGAGAGATCCGCGGTTGTTTCCTCCCCACCCTCTGTCCAGGGAGGGGCCCTCTCACGTCATGCTTTCCATGACGGACATTTGATCGATGAAGCAGAGGCCGAATAAGGAGCAAAGAATATGCCCCGAATCATGCGAGCAGAACAACCTCCTTTTATTTTCTCGTCGGCAATTCTGCTCAGACAGAAGAACGTTTACGCGTCGCCCATAAAAAGAAAACAAAACGACATGTTTTTAATAATGAGAAAAGAATAGCCTCAAAGTCCCCTCCCCCCAACACTTCAACAAAAAAGTCCGAACGACTCGGCCGTGAGTTGCCGTGGCCGTCGCATCTGCCGCGCTGTGTCCACTCCATCTCCTCCCCCCCCCCCCCCCCCCCC
>JMQE01000210.1:0-45470 GCA_000731825.1 Hypocrella siamensis
CCCCCCCCCGATGAGTGTTGTGTTGCTGTCGTGGTGCTGCCGTGGTGCTGCCGTGAACAGCTGAAGTATGGGAAAAGATTGCGCTACTGCAGGGGACCAGCGGGCGGGTGGCAAACGGGTGGCAGGCGGTTGGCACAGCAGACAGCGAGGCGGCATTCCCACTTTTCCCACTTTTCCCACATCAAGGCGCCACAGCCGTGCAAAGAATGGACGCGGCGCAAACCCAATTAGAGCTGACCAATGCTATCCATCCATCCCAGGATGCCATCCCAGGATCCATCCATCCCTTGACTCAAGAGCCTTTGTGCCACGCCACACATCCCAGCAGAGGTCGCCCCCATCGAAGCTGACCCTTGGAACTGCTGTAATTTTACTTCGGCGCTACGGGAACACAATGCTGGTCGAGTTGACAAGGCAAGCTAGTAGGGGCCAAGATGGTCGGGTGGCCCTCGCCCCATCATCATCCAAGCACAGAACACGTACGTAACTCCCTCCATAGAATGGTTTGACTCGAGCATCCCCACCACTTTTTCCAGGTCAATTGGACGTTGAAAGACGGCAGCAGAGTCTGAAGTCGGGTGCCTCCGCTGCCGAATTGATGACCACCATTTTAATTTTAATTTTTTCTTTTTCATAATATTATTTTCCCACCCCGCCCTCCCTACCTCTCTCTCCCCCCAAAACCTTGGCCCAGCTTTTGTCCAAGAGTCTCCAGTATCTCCCAGCCTTCTTTTCGGGGTTGCGTCGAGGCTCTTGAGCACCTTTTCCCTCCCATCTATCCCCACGTCTTCCACTCTTTTTCAAACAACTCTCGTTATGATTTTATGAAGATTTTGACTTCTTGACGAACCAAATCTTGGGGCTCTTTTTGCCTGCGACACTCCTTTATTCTTACTTTCGGTAAGTCGCCAGACAGGACAAATTCTCTTACGAGTACCCGAAAAAGGTGCACACTGGTTGTTATCCACGGACTGCATCCCCAGCACTGCCGTACTAGGGACATTTTTCTATCAAAAGAAAGAAGGAAATCTCGCATCAGAGGCTTGACGAGAAGTCAATTTCTCCTGGAAAGGGCTCAGACAGGTAAAACCAACGGCTCACAATGGTCTGCCTCGAGTGCGGCAGCGGTGCACGCGGTGCACGCCGACAGAGACGAAGGCTCTGGCGGACCAACAGCAACTCAAAAGAACCCGGCTACAAAGGACATTTGGCAGTCGTTGGTTGCAGATGACTTTTTGTTTGAACCCCAGCCAATATCTGTCTCGACGGCGATCCAGTCGCGACAGACCATTTGACGTGGTGCCTCCCACTGGAATTCCAAGTCGCGGCGCGATCGCGGGGCTGGGCGTAGAAGACGTTGCTTCCCTTGTTGAACGTGGACAAGGAATTGTCGGCGAATCCTTCTTCTTTCTTTCCATTTCGTCTCTCCTATTTGGCTGCTCCTGCTCAATTAATTTGACGACAAGCCTTTGCACACTTGCCTCTGATTTCTTCCTCTTCCTCTCTCACTCGCATCTCATCATACTTCCGTATTCTGGACACCTTTTGCGGCAACCATCGGCGAACCCATTTCATCGACCATATCATTTCAATGCTTGGTGAGCTGGACCGTTACAGAAAAAAAAAACCTTTGCATCGGAGGAGCCTTGCGCAATCAGTCGTCGAACAGCCGGCAGGAAAGCGTCAGGAAAGCGTCTCAATTGATTCGTTGGATCAAGGCCTGCTTTCAGAGACGGCTGTCGGCCAGTTGCAGACACTGCCAGCGATTCAAAAAGTTGTTGATTCGTCCTCTATTTGCAGATGGCCCGTGGAAAGAAGACCCGACAGCTGCCTGACATCCGCCTGCCACCTGCCCTCAGACATTGCTGTTCTTGGTCGGAGCGCAATGGGTTGCCTCGAGGTCATTTTGGCCGCCTTTGCCGGCGCATTGTCACTTGAGTTCGCAACCTTTGACTTCGCCTCCCATTCCTCTCAGCTTTCCAGTTGACCAACCTATCGGTTTTTGCCTTACACATGGAAATCACGCTCAATTTTTCTCGTGACAATTACAAACTAACCCTCATTTATCTAGATAGCCTTGCAGCTCCGTCCACTCCTTCCACATCAGAGCTTACACGCGACCGTCCCGTCAGCCCTTCCACCACTGGCTTCTAGGCTGTCACGATGCTCAGATCTCTGGCCCTGTCTGCCGGCCTGATCGCGCACGCCAACGCCTTCTGGCGTATGGAATGTCCGGGTCGAGTCGGTCTCGCACGCCTGGACCCCATCGTCAACCCGAATGGGATCTCGGCCCATGCCCATGCGATTCACGGCTCCTCTGGTACGTTTTCCGTATTGTGATGGTCGATCGAGAATAGGAAAGACAACAGGGCATCTGACTTAACTTTGGCAATCCAGCTTTCTCGGATAGTTCTGATAGTGCCGACCTTGAGGGTGGCAGTTGCACGTCATGCCGAGTAACACAGGACAAGTCTGCCTACTGGCACCCAGCTATTTACTTCGAGGATGATGCAAGCAAGCAAGTTGAGCTAGTTCCGCAGGTTGGCGGTATGCTGGCGTAGGTAGCACCCTGGTGACGCTGAGAGTTCCTCTGGTTGGAGCCCTGGTTCTGACTGCGGTCCTAGATACTATTTCCTCCGCGGAAACGATATCAAGGCTTTTCCCCGAGGATTCAAGATGCTTTCGGGAAGCAACGAAAGGCGAGACTACACTCTCCCAAACCCTCCTACCGAACTTGAAAAATCTTTTAAGGGCAACATGGGCGAGGCCACACAGGCGAACTTGGCACAACGAGCCATAGGCTTCAATTGCCTGAATTATTCTCCCAACAAGGATGAAGACGCACTGGCTCGCCATGGCCTTCCCAACAAGGACTTCCTCGACGAGAACTGCCCAAACGGCCTGCGAATCGAGATCATGTTTCCTTCCTGCTGGAATGGCAAGGACTTGGATAGCCCGAACCACAAAGACCACGTGGCTTTTCCGGATGATGTCCAAGCTGGCAATTGCCCGAAAGAATTCCCCACGAGGCTGCCCGGTCTGATGTATGAAATAATTTGGAACACGGCAGCGTTCAAGGGTCGTAAAGGCCGCTTTGTCATCTCCAACGGTGACACCACTGGTGAGTTGACTCGACACCCTCCCGTGACCAATTTTCCCAGCGCGGCGCGAATTCGAAACAACGAAACTGAAATGACTAGGTTTTGGCTACCACGCCGACTTCATGACGGGATGGGACCCCGAGTTTCTCCAGAAAGCCGTCAACACATGCACGAGTGACACAGGGAGCATCAATGACTGTTCTGTGTTTGAAGTTGTCGACCATGGGGTAGCTACGTCTTGCAATATGACGAAGCCTCTGCCAGAGATTTTGAAGAATGAGGACGTGAACGGACCTAGGGTTAAGCTACCAGGCGATATCGAAGTCGGCGCAATCATGAAGCATGCACCCGGTCCAGAGCAATCGAACCAGCCTTCTTCCAACACGAACTCGGCCCCTCAAGCACCCAAGAAGCCGGACGAGGCTGTTCATCCTGCCCCTCAAGAAGCCGAGAAGCCGGCCAACGAGGCCCAAGCTGCTGCTGCCGCCGCCGCCGCCGCCGCGGAAGAGGCCGGAAAGCAAGTCGGATCTGCCCCTCAAGAAGCCGAGAAGCCGGCCAACGAGGCCCAAGCTGCCGCCGCCGCCGCCGCCGCCGCCGCCCCTGCCGTGCAAGAAGCCGGAAAGCAAGCTGAGTCTCCGCCTCAGGTGCCTCCTCCTGTTTCTGGGGAGGCATTCAAAGAGGCTCATGCGAATGTCGTTGAAAAGGTGAACAAAGTGCAACCGATTCCCGAGGGACCTTCTCCAACACCGGCGCCGGCGCCGGCGTCGCCAGCAAGTCAAGAAAGTTACGTGAGAACCGAGACCAAGACCGAGGGCAACCTAGTCAAGGTAATCCTGTGGAAGCAAAAGGATGAGGTCGTCTATGAGGAGGCTCCTGCTGTGAATAATGCTGCGGTTCATTTGCCTTGCCAGGAAACGGCAGCACCAGGCCTTGAGAGGCGGGCATCCAAGCATCGACGCCATGCAGCGCACCATGCGCATGCTCATGCCAAATTTTGATGAGGCGTGAAAAGGCAATGTTCAGAATGACCCCTGCTGCATTACGCGAGCCGCATCTCCGGGAGGATTGATTCATTTTATTAGTCTTGAGAGGAGACTTTCGCCATGTGGACGGTTTCTCGAAATATTGACCCAGCATACGGATTTGCATGATGGACAGCATATTTGATTCTTTGTCTTGTTTTTTCTTCTTTTCTACTTCTTTACATAGGGCAAAGATGCTTGACGATTTTGTTTTCTTTCTTACTTTTTCAGATATAACTCAGGGAATTCAAAAAGGCAACCAGAAGGATGCTGCTTATATGATGAATTGTGCCGTGTTTGTGGACCACGCTCCGAAGAACTAGAGAGCTGATTGGTGGCCGCCAGTTTTGTCGATGTAAGAGAGCCAGCGCACCAATTCAAAAGCCACGAAGCCCCAGACAAGGCGCTAATCGAGATTGTCTTCCGATGGGTGTGGAGCAACGCAAGCGACGAACAATTAATTACACACAGAATCCAGCGGCCGCCCGGGAGATGCAGATTTGTCATAATACAGCCACCAAAGCAGGTCATGGAGACAAATCAGACAGGCCAAGGGCTACTACAGCACGTGCTGCGAATAGGTAGACAATCTTTTGCAGCCCGCTCGTCATACATGCACCTTGCAAGGTTTTCAGAGTGCCGCCTCCCGATGTGAAGGCTGTGTGATTGGAGGATGGGCGGGTTGGCTGGAATGAAGTCACATAGGCAACGCATTCCATCGGATGGACTGAGGTGGGACAAACTCCAGCAATCCATCATGACCATGGCTACGTGGGCAGTGTTTACGACGAGTCTTTCAAAAATGATGGGGGAATCCCGGCGTGCCCCCTTTGCGAAGTTGTTGTCGATTCGCCCGTTACCGAGAAGACCGTCACTCGCGACAACCATCCTCAACCCCGGGGGCCTCTGGAACCTCGTGCTGCGCGCGCCCCTGAGACGGGGACGTCAAAGATGGAAGAAACGGCATCTCTCCATTCTGTGGTCAAGAGGGATGGCGGCGGGCTCAGCCTGGGCGGCCTCATTGCCATCGCCCTCTGTGGTGGCATCGTGCTCTTCTCAACGGTCGGGCTCGTCATGGCTTGGAGGATCAATGTCCGCCAGAGGAAGTCGTCGGCGAGACTGTACACGATCCCGGACGAATACTCCCAGACCCGCCTGACCAAACGACCGCTTCTGATGACGGAATCTGGCATCAGCGGACTGTCCAGCCGCTTCTCGAGCCGACTTTCCCTCAGCCTCCCGCCCATCATCCCGCTGCCGCCGATGCCGTCTTACTCGTCCCTCAGCTTCTTCCGATCGCCCAGCAAGAAGAGGGAGGAGCGGAAGAGCTGGGTGAGTGGCGACGATTTCCACGGTCCCCAGATCAACAAGGACGCCAAGGAGGGTTGGTTCAGCAGGGACAGCTGGTTCGGACGGGTGCCTACCGTGCCGAGACTCTCTATGGCGGAGAAGCGAAGCCGTGACTACGAGCATGATGTGAATCAGGTCCATCTTCGGCAGTCGCATCTTCAGCAGCCTTTTTATGAAGAGTATCGGAAGCAGCAGCAGCATCAGGCGCAGGGGCTTGAGAATCAGCACCGGAATACATATCAGCAGCAGCAGCAGCAGCAGCAGCAACAGCAACAGCAACAACAACAACAGCAGCAGCAGCAGCAGCAGCAGCAACAGCAACAGCAGCAACCGTACCAGCAACAGCAACAGCAACAGCAGTACCAGCACCAGCACCAGCACCAGCCGCAGCAACAAGTCCACCAAATGCGGGCGGCACAGGACTGGAGCAGCGACTTCGAAAACAGCCAGTCTGCACAACCGAATTCTAGCGTCGAGGACGATGTCCCGCGGGGACGTCAATCTGCTGTACGAACACCTGCTCAGGCACATATTCGGCCGTCCATCACCATGACAGATCTGGATTTGAGAGATATTTTGCGCTCGACTGATCAAAGACTCCGAGAAGGAGTGAGCCAATCGCCAGTCAAGGGAAGCCACCACCAATATTCCCCCTCGCGAGCATCACCCGTCAAGTCAGCACGTCCTCGCCAGTCAAATTCATTTCGTGGCAGCTCGCGACCGGGGCGAGGAACCCCAAGCCCAAGCCCTGGCCTTCAAAAGGTCGGCCACATGAGCGCTTCTTCCACACAGGCATCCATCGCATCTGCTGCGAGTGCGGCGAACAGCTTGATCGCCGAGGCCACGCAGCAGCTTGACCTGCTGGGCGGCAATCCCGGCTCTGGCTCCAGTCCCAGCCCCAGCCGTAGCCGTCATCGAGGACCAGAGCGGGAGCCTCAAGGCGATCAGATTATTCTCCCGCCGGCCGGGCCAGGGCTGGAGACGCCCCTTTACACCCCGAACCAGAGCCCGTCTAGGAGTCCTCAGAAGAGTCCCCAGAAAAGTCCTCAGAAAATTTCTCAGCGGAGGAAGTCGGTCGACAGTGACCAGTCCAGCTCCCTGTCAACGCTCTACAGCGTTGGTGAATCCGAAAACGAGGAGCACGGACCTCTACACCACCAGCACCTTTTCCAGCTCGAGAAGGGCTGCAGCAACGAAGACACAGAGCAAAGGTTGGCGGAAGCAAGAGATTATCCGTTTGACGAGGCGAATCAGCTCCTCTCGCATGGACAGAACGCCAAAACGCAGCCAGCCGGCCCTCGTCCTCTAAGGCACGCCAAGAGCATGAGTCCGACTCACTTGGTCCAAGGCGGGAGGGAGCCTCTCGGGCCTTACCCTCCACGGCCGGCCTCGACCAATCCGAAGGGGGGGATTGGCCGAGGGATCGATTTCCGACTCGAGCCACCGAGACCGATGGTGCTGCTACGGTCGCAGACGCCCCAGCAATCCGACAACAATATTGGGCCGCCGAGGATCGAGAAAAAGCAGGAGCAGGAGCAGGAGCAGGAGCAGGGGCAGGGGCAGGAGCTGGAAACGGCAGACAAGGAGAACATGACGCAAAGCGCGTCCGAGTCGAGCTTCACTTCAGCATCCGTCTACAGCCTCGAGTCCGAGGCGACGATGCTGCCGACCAGCGAGACATCCAACCATGAGTGGGCGGGAGGATCGATTTCCAGCAAGTCCCGCACGGTGAGTCCTATGACGCCAGAGAGGACGAGCGCCAAGTCGCCAGAGCTCTCGTCGTCTCCCTTCAGCGAGGAAGACTTGCTGTCCATGCTCCAGCAACAGGAAAAGAAGGGGACGAGCCCGAACCAGCGAGCTCTTCCCCGGCCACCGCCGCCGCCTCCGTCGCTCAAGGCGACACTCACGACACCCGACGGATCCATCATGTCGTCGGGGCTCTCGCCAAGACGGTCCGTTCGCCACAGCGCAGACGTCTCGCCGCGCAAAGCGTCGGACTCGAGCTCGTTCTACTCAATGGCGCGCGGCGACTCCACCAGGGTGCCCGTGGACTCGCCCAGCCGGCGGAGCAGGAACAGCTCCAACATGGACGGGCCGGCTCTGAGCTGGACCATTGGCGAGCTGCGCAAGATGAACAGCGTCGTCAGCTCCTACAGCATCGCGTCGATGGCGTCGACCATGGTCGGGGACGGCGGCGGCGACGACGACGACGCCGACTCGCCGACGCTGCCAGCGATATTCAACGGCCGCGTCGTCCCGCCACGGCAGGTTCCCAAGTCGGGCGCCATTGGTAGCAAGCACTACTTTAACATTGGCAAGGCGAGTCCCCCGAGGAAGCAGAATAGCAAGCACAGCAAGCACCGGTCCCTGATTCATCTCCACCACAAGGCGGCGCCCTCTGGTGGTCGGGGCGGCGGACGACCCACGAGCATCACCAACAACACCAGCAGCCAAGGCGGCAAGGAGAACCGCGGGCTCGGCATCAGGCCCGCGTCTCAGGACCAGGAGGCGGGACTCTTGCTCCTCCTACAAGGCGGCGGGGGTGCGCAGAACCCGAAGCAGCCGCCGCCGCACGATTTCGTGTCCCCGGCATCAAGTCCTCTCCCTCAACACGGGCAGCAGCAGCAGGGCCGAGTCAAGAGCGCCGTGGCCGAGCTCATGGCTCGCGAAAAGCACGACGCGACGACATGTAGAGACAGCGTCGAGAGCCTGGACCTGTACGACAAGGATGGCTTCCTCATGTCGTCTCCAGACCGGGACATGATGAAGGCACGGCGGCTACGGGCGTGAGGAAGTCCCCCCTCTTGTGTGTGCGTGTGTGTTTCTTTCTACGTGTTTGTTCTGTGTCCTTGATCACTCTTTTTGTTTCATTTTTGCTTCATAATTTCAGACAAGTGATGAGTCAGTCGAGGAGTCCCAACAGAACCTGTGTACTATTAAGAGGAAAAAAACACCCCCAATAACCTTAACTTGGATGTTGGCAGCGCAGTCTTGGTTTCCATTTGTTGTTTTTTTTTTTACTTTTTTTCTTTAATTCTATTCCAAGCCCGTGTATCACTCCATTTTGACTCGAATGTATATATGTGTTTTTCCTTTAGTTCTACGCATTGTCTGTATACCTATGTTTTATATTAGGCTTAAAACACGAACTTTCCTTTTTCTCTTCCCTTTCTTTCTTTTTCTTTCTTTCTTTTTTTACTTTTAACAAGAACAGTCTATTTTAGTCTGGAGGAAAAAAAAAGAAAAGAAAATCTTGCCCTGTTATATACCCGTCTAAAGTTTTCCCCCTTTAGTTCCCCGGTTTATTCTTATTCTAGATTGTTCTTAATTAAATAACAGACGTAGCCGAGGTCTTATTCTTGGGCCCTCAGTAACGCAATTGCCTGATGAAATCTGGTGAATTAATCATGGCACACCTTTCGCGCAGGCGTTGGCTCGCGACGGCCGGGTGCGCGCCGGGCCCGTCGATGGGGGTGCTTCCGTTGTCGTCGTCGCCGCCGCTCATGACGTAAATGATGGTGTCGTTGCTGCCGCTGCCAAAGGCGGGCTTGAAGTTTTGAAAGGTGGCGTGGCCTCCGAGTCCCGGATTCGCCTTGTGGGCAAAGGTGGACCAAGAGCGGGAGGCCTTGTCCCGGAGTTTGTGGTCCGAGGAGCTGGGGCGAAAGGTGCCGTCGCCGACGTCGTACAGGGAGAAGTTGCCAAAGATGTAGGGGAATTCGGCGGTGTGGACGGGCCCGAGGCCGGGGCGATGCAGGACCTGGGTCAGATAGGGGTCCATGAGGCTCTGGTTCCACTCGTACAGGTAGACGGCCTCGTTGCCAACGGCGGCCATGGCCTCGGCGAACAGGAGCGGCTCGCACGTCATGAAGATGTCTCTGAAGACCCTGGACGCGCGGTAGAACTCGCGTGACAGCTTGGCCGGCTGGTTCTCGCCAAAGTCGTCGACGGGATACAGCTCGAGCAGCTTGCCGAGCTTGTCGGTGTCGAGGTGCGGCGCGTAGGCCCGGAGGAAGGAGAAGGTGTCGGCATCGGTGCGGATCTTGGGTTCGGTGAAGAGACTCACGTCGTTGGAGCACCAGCCCATCATGGTGGGCACTTCGGCGAAGCGACGCTCCCGGATGAGCTGGGACGGTGGCGCGGGAAGAAAGTCGCCGTCGACCGACGGAAGCCAAATGTCGCCGACGTTGTGGGCGATGTCGTACGAATACGTGGCGATGGACGCCTCCAGGAGCCTTTCCATGGGGGCGTCGCGGAGACACTGAAGCGTGACCGCCTCGTCCTTGTCGTTGGCGCAGTTGACCTTGTCGACGAGCAACGTCATGGCGTCCTGGGTGAATTTGCCCGTGATGCCGGGCTCGAGGATCTGGCTCTGGGCAATGGCTCGATGGAAGGGGACGGGCTTCTCGCCGCCGTACGCCATGATGTGCAGGCCGACGGAGAGACCTGGAGGATGTGGATGTTTTAGTATTGGATGATGTATTTCCCATCAAACCAAGACTTGGCCTTGACGAATTCTTTTTTTTTTTTTTTTTTTTTTTTTCTCTAGCAAGGGAACTTGTAAGTACCTCCTGAGGATTGGCCAAAAATGGTGACTTTATCCGCGTCGCCGCCAAAATGGGCAATATTATCACGAACCCATTCCAGCGCCAGACGCTGGTCTCGCAGGCCGGCGTTTTCAGAGCGCTCTCGCCTGAGGGTTTCGGACTGGGCAAAGCCAAAGACTGGAGGGTTCGTACCGAGTCAGTCAGGCTGTCATACATGCCTTTGGGGGGAGAAAGGAAAGAGATTCATTCGTCTTGGACTGACATCCGAGGCGGTAGTTCATGACCACATGCAACACGGGCAAACCATTTTCCACGCTCTGCAGAACCAAGCTATCTGGCTGAAAGGTAATCTCCTCGTTGGAACCGAACCAGAAGCTACCGCCATGCAGAAAGACCAGGACGGGCAGCTTGTCGGTGGGCGCCGTTCCGCGGGGCCGTGCAATGTTGAGGTTCAGACAGTCCTCGGACACATGGGTGATGTTGGTCATGGAGATGGGCGGCAACCAGATGCCCAGGGGCTGCGGACAGGCAGGGCCGTAGGCAGTAGCCGAGATGATGGTGCCGGGCGTCGAGGTGTGCGGACGCGGCGGCTTGAAGCGGTTGACGCCGCCGGTGTCTTGGCCGTAGGGAATGTTCAGGAACAGCTCGATCCCGTTGCGCTCGAGGCCCTGGTATGTGATGTCATTGTTGCCATCGCGGGCGACGGGACCAGCCTGGACCGGGACGGATGCAGCTCGAGCAACAGATGAAGTGAGGGCGAGGGCGAGGACGAGGACGACGATTGAAGACGGCATAGTACTTTACCTCTCATTGCCGGGTCTTTGGAGGAACTAAGGAGAAGAGAAGAGGAAACAAAAAGAAGGTAAACAAGGGGGAACAGGGTAAAAAGAAGCAGTGCCACCGCCGAGACAAGACAGAAAGAATTAAAGCAAGACAGAGACAGACATGGCCACGATACAACAGACGGCAGCAAGCAGCATCCATCAAGACGGCTCCTCGACCACGCTTAAATACCCACGATGTGAATATAAACGTCGGATGAATACGTAGCATTGCGGAATAAAGATCAAGGGAAAAGAGAGAGAGAGAGAGAGAGAAAGAGAGAGAGAGGGAGAAAATAATAATAAATTAATAATAAATTAAAAAACGTGGATGACGGGACGGGACGGGACAAGCCGAGTTCGGTCGGTCCCGGCGAGGCGAAAGTCTGCAACAATCAAAGGCCAGTCAGTGGTCAAGTCAAGTCAGCTTCAAGCAAAAGCCCATCCCATCTTCCATTCCGATAAGCATTCCGACCGACCGACCGACAGACCGACACGCACAGACAACTCAAACATTTGGTTGATCAAGTGGAGATGTTGCGCCACATGTTCGGACAATCCTACGTTTTCGATGTCATTGCGCCGAGACGGACGGTTCACCAGGATGAGGGCATCTCCAAAGTTTGGCCGGCCACCCCCAAACAGTTGCATCTCGATTTGCAAAGAAAAGGGCAAAAAACAGAAAAAAAAAGAACAACTCGTTCGCGTTTGTGAACCGAGGAAAAGCCTCAGTCGTCAAACGTACGACGAATATAGAACAAAGTTATTATGCACAAGCACGTGAAATCGCATTGCGGGCAACCAATCACGTCGTCGGCCAAGACCACTTTCTTTCCACCACTCAGAGTCGTCGAGTCACAAATCGAAGCCCTTTGTTTTTTGTTTTTCCCTCGTCCCCAGATGCTTGTCCGTTCGTCGTGCCACAATTCCTGTCCATTTTTGCCCATTTTTGCCCATGTTGCCCATATTTCTCGTGCTACGCTTGATGGATAAAATCGCATGTTATATGCCTTTTTAGCCTTTGTTTTGTTTTCATCCATTATCGAGTCTTGGCGTTTATTTATTCTCCTTGGACCTCGTTTCTTCTGCTTTCCACACAAGTCTCTCGGCTCGGAGAAGGGGGTCCAGATCCAGCCAGGTTGACCACGCGGCTTTTGCCTCGAGCGGGCCCCATCACTATCTATCTATCTATCTATCAGGTGCATTATGATGATGATGACCATGATGACCATGATTATGACGGAGAGGAGAAAGGTCTTGGCCTACCGCCGCCATTGTAGTTCTCAAGTCGTCGAGAAAGAAGCCTCGACGGCATCGACAGGAAATGAAAAAAAAAAAAAAAAAAAGACGTGAATAAAACGTTGCTTTGTGCCTCTTTGCCATTTCTTCGCACCATGTTGACTGCTCAACAGACACTTTCGGGATCCTGAGCCGAGGCTCTTTTTCTTTCTTCTTCTTTCTTATTATTATTTATTATTTTTTTTTTCCCTCACAAACCCAATGTAAACACTGCCAAGATACATAATACCGTCTTTGATATGGTGACATATCAAAACAGTCTCCATCTGCCGCGTAAGGATGTCCCGAGACGCACAATGGCTCAATCCACAGACGGGATGCACTGTCGACGAGCAAGTCGTTTTATTTTCCTCTTCGTTTCATTGCCCAAACAATTCTTATCCATGTTCATTCAACCCGTGGTCTCTTCGTGTCTGCACCGTCGCCCCCGTTCGTACCCTCGCCGTCCATCTCACGGCGCGGCCGAGTCCGCCCTGCCCCTTCGCCCAGTGCCTCGGCATCGTCGTCTGCCTCCTCTCCTGGCTTTCCCTCTTCCACTCCTCCCTCCCGCCCGCCGATCCAATTGCCCCCCTCGTCGAAATACTCCGTTACATTCTCTGCCGTGATCCATCCCCCACTGCCAGGCATCGGTGGTGGCAAGCCGCCGTTCGCGACGCCTCGTAAGACCCCCGTCAGTCCTGGCACGACAGCTTCTTCTCCCTCGCCATTTGCCCACACAGACCGATGCTCCTGGTCCTGGTTCTGGTCCTCCTCGTCCTCTTCATACGCACCATGGACAGGATCCGGGTGCAGATTGGAGCAGTTGGCCACGGCGTCGTAGACCCGCTGTGCATCTTCCAAGTTGGACGGCACCACAGTCAGCTCAACTGTCTTGAAGTCGTCGTCGTCGACGCCGCCGTCTGAGAATTCAAGCTGCATCCATATCGCCCGCGTGCTGGCGTCGTCGTGAGCGGCCACTTGCTTCACGGCGTGTATGGAAATGGCAGGGTAGGGTATGGAGACACCCAATTTGATGTTTTCACTGTAGATTGTGAAGTGTCTTTTTTTTTTAAGAAAAAAAATGTTTTTTGGGTTTCACACCAAATCACAAAGTTTGATTTTCAAAGTCAGTTTTGGCACTTGCGGTCAGCTCTTTTGAGTGTGTCCACAGTTCATCCATCACTGTACGTGCGCGCGGGGGAGGGAGTCTCACTCGGAATTGACGTAGACGGAGATCTCCTGCGATAAGATTGGTTCTGCGTCACCGTTGGTCCTTACTGTCGGGGAAGCGTCGTCGGGAAAAAGAGCCAAGATGCCAGATTGGGATTTGGGAATCGATGCAAGAGCCTTGTCAAGATGAAAATGCAGGACAGGCTTCCCCTCGCTGAAAGATGCGGGCGTTTGGGATTGATAGTCTATCAGAGAAATGAAGTCGTCCGCCGAGGGAGGCAAACGAATGGTCGTAGCCAGCATTGTCTACAAAGGTTTGCTGTAAAATCAATGGCCTTGGGGAATGAGAAATCATCAACAGGACAGGGAAGAGGCAAATTCCATTAAATTCCTTATCTTATCGCACTCGATGCAGCTAGTACAGTGGTTGGACGAATGAGTGCACGCAGGGCACCGCTGCCCCATGTTCTCAGGATCCACAAGGAACCCCAATTGGCTCTTCTTTCCTTGCTTTATGCACAACACCATACCAACCTATCTGACTACAGTGAGTGGCATTACGCACCTACCTATTAGGTACATACACAATATTCCTCCTACTGCCATTTGGCCCAAATTCTGTCAATTCGACCCCAACTTTCAAATTAAGTTGGGTCGTCTGGCCTCCTCTTTTCATACGACACAAGTCAATTCAGTTATTCCTTCCTCGTCAACAACACGCAGTCGCAGCGAACAATGCACAGCAATCGTACGTCGGCCGCGCTTCTCACACACACACACTCCATTTCTGAGAAACCCTCCCCCCCAAATTGGTGAGAACTCACGACCAAAAAGCTGACGCTGGCACAGGCTCTCATCCTTTGCTCGAGCAAGTCCCGCTTACCGTGTCCCCCTTTGTCGCACTGCCGACAGCAACCACACTTTCGTACAACTACAAGACCATGCCGTCCAACATACCGCCGTCGCTCATGGGGATCCCCACGGCATCCGAGACGGACACGCACCAGGTGAAAGCTCGCTTCGTCGTCTCGGGATCCGGACACGCCGCGCACCCCGACGACATCAAGGAGTCGTGTCGAGCCCTGCTCGCCCACGTGACCGAGTTGCAGCAGAATGCGCAGAAGGAGCTCGACGAATTTGAGCAGCGGATCAAGCAGCGCGACCTGGCTGAGAAGCGAAGGGTTGCACCCGGCTGGCTGGACAGCGAAGCGAGGCTGCTGCAGCCCGAGAAAATGTCAGGACAGATGGGATCGGGCGGTGCGGATTCTGTGACGTCCGCCGCTGCTCCGGCGAAAGCAGGTGACGAGGCCCATGCCACGGCGGATGACGAGGGCGCGCAGTTGGACAGGGCCTTTGGGGGCATGACGCTGAAATGATGTTGCCTGGCACATGCACGGTTTTTATTTCCCTTGCCGGGAAGGGAACGCACTGCTGGAATCACTGCAGAGCCTGACGATGAAGGTAAAGATTACAAATTCTCAACTCTCTATAGTACAGGAAAGCGGTACAGGGCAGCCAGCATCATGATTCTTTGTGTGTTTCTGAATATGCTGCGCGAAGCGTTGCGTTCTGCCCGCGATTATTTTTGGTTGCATCATGGCAACGAGAGACCACCAGCAATGAGAACAATGATTCCGGCCGCAACCAGGCCTGGAAGCATGTTTGAAGAAGCCCCAGAAGTTCGGACTGGTTCGCCAGCGGTTGCCTTGGAATTCCCGAATCAGTCACAGCCACGGCCAAAGCCAGGTACAAAACGGAGTCATGTAGCCATCTACTTACAGTGCTGTCTGGACCAGCTGGCGAAGTTCGCACGCCTGTCGAGTTCGAATGGGATGAGGCCGCAGCAGAAGCGGCAGCGGCACCGGGAGATGATTTGACGCTTGCGAGCCCGTTGCGCGCAGCAGTGGTGGCAGTGGCAGCAGTGGCAGCAGAGGCAGCCGTCTTGCCCTCAGCGGAGGAGGGCTTCAACTGCTTGGAGCTGTCGATCGTCGGCGTCGATGGATCAGCCTTCGACGTCGCAGCAGCAGTCGGTTCCTTAGCAGCCGGTTCCGATTCCGTCACGACAGGGGGCACGATCGGGGTTGTCGGCGATGAATCGCCGTCAGCCGGCTTGGGCGTCGCGTCCAAGTTGCACTTCTTGGCAGCCGCGCTGACCCCCTTGCCGTAGTCATTCCAGATATCGTACTTGAGAGCGCAGTCAAGACAATCCTCGAGAAGCTTGTTCCACTTCGGGTCCTTGCAGTACCCTTCGTCCTTGGCGGCCTTGGCGTTCTGGATGGCGAATCCTGGGCCAGGGAGAAAAGAAAAAGAGCGGACAGCCAAGTCAGCGACTAGATGCAGCCGCGAAAAGGAAGGGAATCCACTCACCGCAGTTGGCGTGACATTGATACGACGGATCCGAAGGCTGTCGTTTGGCTAGATGAAACACCTCAGGGAGCAGTAAGTCGACTGCGGCAGAGGCTGCCGCAACCGAGACGAGCGTGCCGACAATGGTGGTGGTGGCAATGAAGCGCATCTTGAGCAAACGTTTGCGAGAGTGAAGCAGCGCCGACGGGGAAAAAGAAGAGGAGGGAGGGTGGGATTGATTACAGATGACGAATAATGCATGTTGGGAGGGGGAGCTGTGAGAGACTTTTTATATCCTCATCTCTCTCTTTCTCCATGTTCCCTCTCTCTGTTCCCCTCTGTCCCCTCTCTCTGGACAGGCATCTGCGTAGTCTGTCATTGCAAGGCCAGTTGTCAACAACGGACGGAATCTTCCAGATCATTTCGGGACATTTGCCTTTTGGCACCTGGCCAAAGCTTGCTCATCCCTGTCCATACCCATCAATTCGAAAGGACCCTTTTGGGCACCGACCGACTCATGCGTTGTTCGTCTCTCTCGGCTTCCGTGCTACCGAAGTCGGCTGAGGATAGGGCCAGCAGAGGCCAACAGAGGCTAACAGAGGCTAACAGACCGGGGGGGCAGGTGGAGCTGACCAATAGCATTGGCGCCTTGCATCTCATCTCGGGCCTTCATCTTATCTGATCCGTCCGCTAGCTCAAATCTACCATGTCACGTTTCCATCAAAACCACGTTTGCGAGTAAGGTACCAGCAAAATCTGAGCTGTCTCCCACCGGTTGGAGCTCGCTCCTCGCTGCCCCAAGTCGGTGCTGCATCGGTGATTCGGTGATTCGAGGGACTTTTGGGGCGCAAATGCCCCCCCCCTCCCTTTGGCTCGTATCACCGCACCAGGGTCCGGCGACTTTGTAGAGGAGGGACCAAGTGAGGGGAAAAGAAGAGCGATCGGTGCTGGTTGCCATGGAGCCTTATGTGAAATTAAAAGCAAAGAGGCCGCATCACTTGCCGACTCCGACGAAGCCCATCCTCATGTTCACGCGATCCGCGATCCCTCGAGGCCACCTAATCTGTCTGTAATTAGCTGCTCGGCAAACCCAGGAAATGGCCTCCTTCCTCTTCATATCGACGAGCGCAATCCTCTGGGCCGTGGCTCTCGCGGCGGAGCCCCTGTCGGCGTCGGATATGGGACCTGCCGCTTTCTTGTGGCCGCAGGAAAGGATGTGGTCTGCGGATATGGACAACACGGAGCCTTGCGGCTCTTCTGAGACGATCCGCAACAGGACAATGTTTCCAATGAGTGAGCCCCCTTGGTCCCTGTCGGTCATGTTCATCTTGATGTTGTTGATGTTGTCGATGGCTTCATTGCGCATTTGTTGCTCACACACCTGAGCGCCATAGGCAATGGCCATGTAGCTCTCGTGGATAAAAAGGAAGCATACAATTTGCAACTCAGTATCGCATACCAAGAAAGTAGGTGGCTTTCCTGTTACGGTCCTCTTGCCTTGCATCACTGACAAGAGATTGCTTGATTCTTTCCTCCCCACTGCAGATCCGAAATCCAACAGTGATTTCACACCGCTCATAAAGCCCGAGAATTTCCCTGATGTCGACTTGGGCCACACCTGCGTGTCTGTTGCCGACGCGCCTTCGACTGTCAAGGCCGGCTCCAATGCCACGCTGCAGATCAAATACACTGCCACCTTTGACCACCCCCAGAACGAGACGTTTTACGCATGTGCCGACATCACCTATGTCGAATTGCCCAACTTCAAGGATCACATTCCCTGCTTTAACGCCTCCCAACCTGATAAGAGCACGGCCACTGGCTCGCCGTCGCCGTCGTCGTCGTCGCCGTCGTCGTCGTCGCCGTCGAATATAGCGTCGAGCTCAGGTCTGTCTGGCGGCGCCATCGCCGGCACCGTCGTTGGCGTGGTCGGCGGTCTCTCTTTGCTTGTCGCAGGGGCCTTGCTGATCTACAGGCGCAAGCAGCAGCGGCTGAGGATGCTGCGGCAACAAAACTCGGCCAGGGGTGTCAAGTGGGATCAGCAACGAGACTCAAACTCCAACAGGAGTGTTCGGCTTCAGAACCTATCCTAGGCCCGCTTGCATGTGCATCGAAACGTGGCAAAATCGTACCTGCCAGAACCTATAGCCCAACTCATCACTCGATAGTTTTATGAATTGCAGAATTCGATACCGTTCTCAAACTTGTTCCGTAATGATGTGTGCCGGTACTCCGTGAGCGTTAGACTTAGAGGTCAAGTGAGTCACAAGTCCATTGCAGGCTCGTTTTTCCCTCGGCACGCACGAGTCACTTGTTGTCCTCTCGCTCTCTCTTGAGAGGGTGCAGCCATGAGCTCGGAGAAGCGATATGACCGAACCCCCCCTTGTTGCAGCATCGGAAGCGAAAAAGGCAGGAGCGCATGGGGGACAAAAAATACATAAAAAAAAAAATGCAGGGTGCTCGGGACATGGGGAAAAAAAGAAGAAGAAAGGTCCGGGCCTGCCTCGCAGCACCCAAGTTCGCCTCTGCGCCTAAGGAAAAATACATACAGACAACAAACATGCCTTACTGGATGCTGAGTATTTACTACCACTGCTCTCGAGTCCGCCGCCAACTCGCTCGCTTTTCCCGCCGGAAGCTCCGACGAGCCAGACAGAAATTTCCTATACGAGTCTCCTTTAGCTGGAAGACATAAAAAAGAACCATTTATCAAGAAAACGGAAGAAACAAAAAAAAATGGTGTGGACCCTCGTGCTGTGAAAGAAGAGCATCTAGAACCTACGAAAATTCTTCTCCGATTCTCCCCTTCGCTGGAAGCCAAAACCAAAAAAAAACAAATTACACACACCATGCTTCCTCTTGTCCTATTGGCAGCATCAGCCTTCTTTTTCTCTGTGCCCGGTTTATGCAGAGCCATGTTCGACTCCTCGACCACGTCCTTTACTAACCGGCCCGCCTTGATCAATGGGACGACCGTGGAGTACTTCCCATGGTCGGAAGTCACCAACCAAACAGGCATAAATGCCCGAATATTGCTGGCATCTTCCGGCTCGGATCAAGACCGGGTCTATGCCTGCACAAATGTGAGTGCTGCTCTCCCTATTTGACTCCTTGGGGGAAAAAGAAAGACACAGAGAGAGAGAGAGAGAGAGAGAGAGACTTTGGTCAGGGGAATGGCAATTCATGGCGTGAGTGCATAGGGCGACGGACCGAATCCCTTAGACTGCCCTGCGGCCATTGCGCAGTGGGCCGCGTGGGCCAGAGACGGAGAAACGCAGCTCGAACCGGATACGTGCTTTTCCATCACCAAGCTGTGCTGTCAGACGGTCGTGTGTCGGCTGTCCGGGGAACGGACGCGCGTGACGACGGACGAGGTGCTGCGGCGCATGTGGGCGCCGCTGGCGATTCGGTGTGTTTCTGGAGGCTACGGAGGCCATTGGTACGACAGGACGGCCGGCGTGTATATCCAGGTGGATCGTCCTCTGGCTGACGGATGCCGTGCTGCTTGATTGTGCTTTTGATGGAGAGGAAGAGGCGCTCCTGCCAAGGTGGCTGGAAGTTGTTGTTCCTAAGACTTGTCACCTACATGGCTTTTTGTTGCGCTCTTCTTCTTTTTCTATCATGATTATATTTCTAGGCGTTGATTCAAAGCATGACAATAACTGTATGCTACTTTTTTTTCTGCCCACTTCCTTTTTCAGAATTCCAGCTACCACCTCTTTCTTTTTTTTTTTTTGCCGCGGACAGCTGCGTCTTGCGTCTTTAATCATTCTTCCATCATGGCTCCGTGGCTTCCATTCGACAAGGGGAAAGAAAAACGAATTACAAAACTCAACACGTAGCGAGTGCACGGCATGATCATGGACCCGTCCCCGCCACCAGTTATCTATCTGCTTCGCTTCACCACCGCATGCATGGCTTTGCGCCCGTGACGCAGGCTTTGCTGTGATTGAGGCACGAACACGGCGTGTTGAGAGTGAGAGGGGCGGCTCAAGAAAGAGGCAGAGGCAGAGGGTGAGTGTGTACGTGTGTGAGCCGGAGAAGGCATCTCCACCTCAAAATACCATACCCTTGGTCTGCAAGCCCCTTTGCTCTTCCAGCTTCTTGACATTGATTTGTCGCCATAGGAAGATGCAGAGAATCGCAGCGGCCATGACGACGGAGCCAGCAATGGCCATGGTTCGCTGGACATCGCTGTACGCGTGGATGATGGCGTTGCGCTCCGGGCTTCCGCGAGCGTAGCCCAGTTGCTGCGTGATGTCGCCGTAGATTGCCGTGGCATTTGGCTTGGCCGCTTCGGGCAGGTATTCGTAAAGCTTGGTCGGGATGCTGTTGGTCCAGATCGCGCCGGCCACACCAAAGCCAATGGCCTGGCCGATGGAGCCGAACAATCCAAAAAGGGCGATGGCGACGGCAACGTGCTGGTGGTCGACACGGGCCATGATGGCGAGCTGGCCGGTCAGCGCCCAGACGCCGGTAGCGAAGCCGTTGAAGAGCTGGCACATGACGAGCACCCCGACTGAGGTCTCGGGCGTTCGGAAACGGACGAGCAGAGCCGTGCCGAGGATGGCGAACGGGATCATGGCATAGGAAGGGTAGTTGAGGTTGCCAAAGTAGCGAATGTAACTGCCTTGGGTTCAGCGTCTGGCTTCTCAGGCTGGTCTCGTTGCGTGTGTTGCTTGAAAAACAAACAATAAACAACAAGAGAAAAGGGAAAAAGTGTGAGGGAATGAGGGAAGGTGAGAGAGTAAGGGGAAGGGGGGAGGGGATTCACTTACATGCCTATTAGGGGGGAAATAAACGATGCCGCAACGCTAAAGGAATTGAGGATGTATCCAGAGTCGGTGATGCTCTGGAAGTGCACGACTTCGAGGTATGATTGATAGTAGGTATCCCAACAGCTGGGGCAATTGTTAACGCCAATGCGCCAAAGGCTGTTTTGTGCGACGCGGATAAAGAGGGAGGGCTTCGGGCTTACAAGATTGAGGCGAACATGAAGCCATACATCATGCAGGCCCCAAGGATGGTCCGGTCCTTAAGATACATCCAGGGGAAGTACTGGATCGGAGCAGCAAATTTCTCCCAAGCTGCGAACAAGGCCAGGAGGACCAGGCCGAGGACAATCATGGCGATGATGTAGCCTGTTCCCCAGCCATCGGGTGCCGTGTTGACAAGCTGGAAGGGGAGCAGAAACAGGGCGAATCCAGAGACGGTCAGAAACATGCCAACCACTGGCAGGCAGCATCAGCGTCAGCCGGCACAGGGTCGGGCAGAGACAGACATTTGTTTCGTGTCGCACAGACATCTTTCGGAGTCAAGACGTACCATCAAATTCAATGGCGTAATGCTTCAAGGACTCGAGCCAGGTGCGGTTCTTGGGTCGAGTGGGATAGATGCCCAGGCGGACGGCTTTGCGCTTGCTCCAAACGAAGACGATGGCGACGGGGACGGCGAAGACGACGAGAATGATGCAGAATGCGTAGAATGCCCATCGGAAATTGACGTTTGTGTAGAAGAGATCCGCAATCTTGGGGCCGGCAAATGTCGTGGCAAGGATCGGCGTTTGCTGGATGCCGAAAAGGATCAAGCGGTTTCGCAGCGTCGTCATGTCGGCGAGCATGATGGTGATGATGTACCCAAGGCCCAAGTGTCCTATCCAGTAGAGCGTGTGACCTGCAGCGTATGTCGGCACGTTCTCGCTGGAGCCCTTGGTGACCATGCCGACGACCATGAGGAGTATCATGACGACGAAGCCTTCGCACCGGCCCCAAATGTCGATGACCTTGGCAATGGTCAGAGTGCAGACGCCGCCGAGTATGGCCGCGACGATGTCGGTGGCCGCGAGCAGGCCATGCTGACCAAATGAGGACGTGATGAAGTTGGTGAGGTTGCCTTGTACGGATTGCTGGAGCTGGTCGATGAAGGAAACGAGATAGAGGCTGTAGCTTGTCAGTCAGGGCATCAATGCTCCGTCTTCCGTCTTCCGTCTTCCGTCTTCCGTCTTCCGTCTTCCGTCTTCCGTCTTCCGTCTTCCGTCTTCCTTCATCCCCATCCGTCTTCCTTCTTCTACTTCTGTTTTGGAGGATTTCTTTAACCAATTCACTTGGCGTTTGAGTTGACGTACAGAACAAACATGATAATGAGAACCTGCTTAGTCCAGACGGCCGTGATGGCTTCCACCTGTCTAACACCTTCCTGCTTATAGCTTGATGCGTCGTCGGAGCCATCATTGCTCTGCTCATGACCAGAGCGGTCTGCCTCTGGATCAGAAGGGGCATTACTTCCGTCCTTTGATAAGGGGGACACTGAATCTGTGGTGTGCTTGAATAGGTGTGGTGCCATTATGGGTCCGGACCGTGAAGATACCTTGGGCTCGGTTCAGGGGAATTCAGGGTTCAGAGCTGGAAATAAAATAAAGTGAAACCCAGACGGCAGCGGTCGCCAGCAGCTCTTATACCACCAGAAGGGCCCGGCAACTCACATTTGAGCCAAAACAACCACTAATCTGTAAAGAGCATGAAGTGGCTGGAGAAGTCAATTGGAGAACAGAAAAGTTTTGTACAAGAGGAGAGGGGGAAAAAGCCTTCTCCAATAGACTCGGCCCAGCAATGCGCCAGAGCGACAGCGGAGCCGCGAGAGGAACACGGAAATTGTCGCGGAATTACTCCATGATGCGCGGCAATAGAGAAGAAACCCCGCTGGCAAGACTGGCCGGCGCCTCCTCTCGACGCCGCTGAAGAAGGCGAGGACCGGCCAGTCCCATGTGCTCTGTGGATCGTCGTTGTCCTCCCCGAAGAGGCAGGGATTGTGGCCACGAAGCCAGGGATCCAGGGAGCCCAAGCTCTGCTCTGGGTGTAACATTGGCACGCTTGCGACCGAAGCTAGCCCACCGGGTGGTGGACGGAGCATGAACTGTACTCCGTAGTCGTCTTGGAAAAAAGGTCAGTGGCGACCGTGGCGGCGGAAAAGTGGAACTCGTCGCTGCTGATCCTGATTATCAGATGATCAGATAACGACGCCTTGGTGCGTGCGTGCGTGTACTTCAGGTGGAGCGTTGGCACTAAAGGGAAGGAACGATCAAGACGATGGAGACTATGGAGACGATGGAGACGATGACGACGGGATGAGGCATTCGATGGCTGGGCCTAGAGACGATTTTTTTTTTTTTTGCGCAAGTAAGCAGCTCCGGGCTCCTCAACATGGCTACATGGCTAGGTACATGGTGCATATGGATTGATGTTGTGCAACAAGATGTCGTGTGAGCAACTTCTGCAGAAGCAACATGCTCCTTCCCAATCCAGGAAAACCAGTTGCCACACTTCCTTTCCTCCACCTTCAGCTGGGCCGAGGAAAAGGGAGAAAAAGAAAAAAAAATGGACTAAGAAGGATGTGGGAACTCAGACAACAAACACAAGATCTTTGCTTTGCTGGCCTCGCAACCTCGTCATGCCCGTTTGGTTTTTTTATTTTTTATTTTTTATTTTTTTTTGTTTATTTTACTCTATTTTTCGCCAGGGCTCCGCCTTCTCCTGACCGACGAGAATAAAGTAGGGAAATTTGGGCCCCGTGTCAAGGTCAGGCTGGTCAAATGCTCTCTGGCTTGGCAAAAATGACTTCGCCTCCAGGTCAATGCGACACTTTCCGAGCAATCGCTTGGCGCGCAGACTGGACGCCGTCCATTGCACCGGTTGCTGCAGGTAAAACTCCACCCTTGCTTGGCGGACATGTGAGGATGGACAAGGTTCTCGCGAGCAAAGGGATGTCCGATAATCGGCCTCGCATGATACGTACATATGCGGTGAAGAAAAGGGAGAAAAGACACGGCGTCCGAGCGCCACAGAAAGCCAATGCTCGTCTCCGAGGCCTGTTTGATTGGTGGCATTAACAAAGATTTCGAGTCGTGGCTCCAGTCTAGACAAGATCCCAACGCGCAGTTCCTTTCCCAACCGACAAAAATCCAGGGTTCTCTCAGCCTCTCAGACGTGAGACGTGGGGACGATTCAACCGCAGGAAACCTGCTCCCGTCTCAGATGAACCAAGGCTCAGCTTTTCAGGATGTACATGCACCATCTGGCAGACTTGCTTCGATGCCTCATGCGAGAAGAGATGCTGTGCGTCTGTCAACTCTTCTGTGAACTCGTCCGAAAAGATGCTCTGGCCGACGGCCGCAACCGAAGCCGTGAATTAGGCGTATCATGGACAAAAAGCTAGCAAAGTGCACATGCTTTGCTGGCTAGTGGCTCGAAAGCCACTGAAAGATCGGTCTGCTTGCTCGAGTCAGAACAGGCCTAGACACCCCAAGCCTCGATATGTCTGCCGCGCAGCCGTGCACTATTGGAAATATATAAAAGCCTAGTGACAATCCGCGGGACGGAAGGACAGATGATGACGAATAGTTGGACATGATCGTCGCACCTACGCTCTCAAGCACGAAGCTAGCGACAGATGAGACGTGGAGAATGGTGCCAGGAACGAGTTGTACCCTCCATCCTCGCAACGACATTCATCGAAACGATGGATGTATAGATCGGGAACACTCTCTGGCTCTTCATATCTTCCAGGCCATTTGCGAGGCGGCAAACAGTATTTGCTATTGCTCTGCATATCCGCTAGAGCAAAATATCCAGATGATGGTTCCAAATCAGAGCGGATCGTGTTTTGTCACAGGAGTATCTTGAATGCTTGCGCATGGCGACAAACTCTCTCCGTTGTACCACAGCACCTAAGATGGCACGATGCTCATGCTGAGGTCTGAGTCGCAACCTGTAACTCAATTCTTCCCAACAATTCTCTTCCTCTTCTACGTCGTTGCCTCTTGAGTATTACTGGCTCGAAAGCTTTTGATTATCTAATTCATCTCGACAGTATTGTCCCCTGCCACAATGCCTTTTTCTTCACAAGTAGCCTTGGGAGATGAACCAGCCAACACAAATTTTTACATGAAATGCGTCACGATGCGTGATCCGTGCTCATTGTCGTCTCCTCTTGCAACTTCAGTTCCTCAAGATACTTGTTGGTTTGAGCTCTGATTCTATCGAGCGCATCCTTTCCGAGAACCAGATGCAAAACTTTGCCACTCAAGTACCCTGCTAAGCCCTCGCCAGTGACAACCTCAAAGATTCGATCTGCAGCCTTGGCAGGGTCGCCGGGCTGCTTTCCATCGGCAGCGGCGAATTTGCGCATAGCGACACCGACGGGATCATCGTAATGAGCTGGCACTCTCGATGGATCCGGCTTTGCGGCCGACTGCTTCATGTGAGCAAGAAAGTCCCAGGCGGGGGGATTGCTGAAAAGAAAAAAATTCAGGAAAACGTACAGGCCCAAGAAAGTTGGTGCGGAAACCACCCGGTTCGACAATGAGCACGCGTATGTTGTGAGGAGCAACTTCGAGCGCGAGCGCCTCCGACGTAGCCTCGAGGGCTGCCTTGGACGCAGCGTACAAGGAGCATGTCGGTTGCGGATCTCTGGCCCCGACGCTGGATAAATTGACAATGGTCCCAGACTTGCGCTCTCGCATCCCCGGCAGGGCAGCCTGGAGAGTATACAGCGGGCCAAAGACATTGGTCGTCATTTGAAGCAGAGCCTCTTGCTCACTGTGTGTGAAACCCTCCCAGGTCAACAATGACTGACTTGTCATCGGATGGCGTTTGTATCTCACTCAGCATCTTACGCACCTGATGAGCTCACAGGCAGCCAAGAGGGAGTAGCCGGCGTTGTTGACGAGGTAGTCAATGCTGCCGACGGCCTGGACCTTGCGAGTGATGCTGTTTTTGGACTCGGTCATGTCCATCTCAATGACAGATCCTCCCGCCTTTTCAATCTCGTCCACGGCAGCAGCCGACTTGGTCTTGCTGCGAACAGAGCCGACAGCCTTGTGCCCGGCGGCGAGGACCCGGAGGACCAAAGCCAGGCCGAGCCCGTTGGAGGCGCCGGTGATGAGCCAGACTGGAGCAGACATTGTCACCGACTCTTGGAACCTGTGTCGCTGAGTCTGAAAGGATGATGAGTCAAAATTGAGCTCGAATCCCTGGCGAAAAGGAAGGGGAAAAAAAAAGAGGGCAAAAGGTGTCCAGAACCGTTAGCAAAAACTTTTCACGAACAGCGATGAATGGTTTTAGTTCTGAGAATTCACAAAACCGTTGATCATTCATAAGCTTTTGTCACGATTAACAAACCTTTCAATCTTCCACATGATTGCCCCCCAATTTTCTCTCTCTCCCTTCTTTTTTCTCTCCCTCGGATCTGTTTACTTGTTGAGCCGTGAGCCATGAGCCAATCGCCAGTCCTAAGTCCGATCTAAACTCCCACGACCCGGTGGCGCCGACGTTCCCCGTATTTCCTATCGCCGGGATGACGCCACGATCCCATCGTCAAAAAAGGGCCTAATGGTCCCGGGACGCACGGAATCCCCGCATTGCCACGGCCAAGTCATTTGGCAGAAGCGGCCTTTTATCTCATGTTATTTGTACTTTCATTTCTTCTCTCTGCCTCTCCTCAATAAAGAAGACGAAAAAAAAAATTGGAAATTAAAATTGGAAATAGGAAAAAAAAAGGAAAGAGGAAAATTGGCACCCCTGACGAGTCTAGTCTTTTCCAAGCACCGCTGGATTTGAAAGCCGATGCTCCCCCACCGTAAGCCTTTTTGCGAGCCTCCTAAACAAAATCTGCTTCATGCTCGGAAGAATATTGCGGGATACAAGTTGATTTCTACGCTATCTAGTTTCTATCTATGCCATGATTATCAAGAACCGTTGATCCTCCTTTCCCAAGGAAAAAAGAAATTTACAGGACAGGGGAAGAAATCCTGATTGACGCCGCAGCACGCTTGATGACGAATATCTCGAAATTTGTCATCGTATCCATCCAAAGTACCGCCAGGGCAGAACAAGACCACTCAGCGCCGCCGTGGTGCCGGTGAAGATAATCAAGGGTCCGTAGCCGGAGCCGTAGGCTGCGAACAAGTCCCCTTTCCATGGCATGTTACTGGTCAAGGCCTGGCTCAGCGGCCCGGATACCACGCTTCCCAGGCCTCGGCCCGCCGCAAGGAGGGCAATGACCATGTCTGGGTCGACGGCCTTGTAGTCATAGGCTGACGAGACGGCAGGGTCCTCGGTGACTTGTCGCATGATGCCAGTCCAGCCGCAGGTGTACGAGCCAGCCGACAGGCCGTAGCACACGCAAAAGACCAGCAGTACGGGCAGGTTGGTGGTGAAGCCCCAGAGGAAAAACGTGGCCAATGATCCACCGACGGTGGCCAGGCAGAGAGACACTGTGACGTGATGCCTGTCGACCAGCCAGCCCATGGTGGGACATCCCACCGTCGACGCGACATTGCACAGCAAGAGGGTGGCGGCGGCGGGAAATCTGCCGGCGTCCAGAACACCGGCGGCGTACGTCGGCAGGTAAATGCTGGGGAGCGAGAAGCCCAGAGCTTGGGTGACGTTGGCCAGCTGGTGCAACGCAAAGGTCCTGCTTAGACAGAATCTGAAGTTGAAAGGGTTCGTACGACGGCTCGGCACCCGCGGTGGCAGGCGAGGCTTGACGAAGTAGATGAGCGGCAGGGTGATGGCGAGGACAGAGGCGGCGCAGATCCTCAGCGTGTTTCGGAAGCCGACCTGATCGAGCAGGTACTCGGCGATGAAGGGCAGCGCGGACCCAGACAACCCCGTGCCAGCCCACATGACGCCAAACGCCAGGCCCTTGCGCTTGTCGAACCATTCGTTGAGGTACGAGATGCAGGGACAGTACGAGAGGGAGCTGCCGATGGCGAAGAGAATGCCCTGCGTCGCGATCAGCTGGGGGACCGTCGTTGAGAAGGAGGCCGCGACGAGCGAGACGGCCATGACAACAACGCCGCACAACGGCGCCCAACGAGTCAGTCGAGGGAAGAGGCGTTGCAGGCCCATGGTGACGGGCATGCCCAGATACGTGATTCCCTGCCCAGACCAGAAAGTAAGCTTCGATTCCAAAGAGACAAGTGGCGGTCCTTTTCGAAGCAGAAGGACCTGACGAGACTCACCGTGGCGCAAGTAGCGACAACAGGCAGACCCGACGAACCTTCAAAGGGCTCATGTGTGGCGTAGTATTCATGAAAGACTCCGTACGCAATTGGGACCCCTTGACAGCATTGACTCAGTCAGAAAAGTGCTCTTGTGCCGCACAAAACAAGGTCCGCAAGCGACGAACCCAGAGCCAGCCCTTCGATCAGAAAAGCGGCACACAGGAACAGCCAGGCGTGGCTTCCACCGTCGGCCGGCCGCACCTTTGCCTTGCTGAAGTCATCTTTGTTGTCACTGGTGATGACCGAGGCATTGTCCTTCTCTTGGTTGTCGACCGATGATGGCCGTGGATCGGCCATGACGAGCAATGTATCGTAGAATCGTAGAATCGTACAACTTGTGCGCCGTCGATCCTTCTCGCCAAGACCCCTTTCCTCTTTCCTGATCCCAGGCGGCGGAATGTCAATATTGGGGAAAACGCCTTTCCCGAGGAAGAAACAAGATATATGAGAGAAACAAAGAGGGCCAGTGATGGCACCCTGATTAGCACCTTTTATTATGATTATCCTCCTGCTCCTGTTCCTGTTCCTGCCCCTCCTCCTCCACCTCGTCACGAGGCTCCCGGTCTCTTTGGTCTGAGTCTGAGTCCAAGTCCGGTGAGATCTAGGACCAAGAGTGTCTTCGCACGACCGGGATCTAGTGAGTTAGTATTGATCGAGACTGGAATGACAAGCTGCGTACCCTTTTCAAAAGTCATGGTCGTAATCATCAGCGCCTTCCATGGATGCAATGGGCCAAGGAAAGAGCTGCAGGAACAGCTCTCGGCCCGGGACTATGATGAAACAGCTTTCCATTTGACCAGAACCAATGTCTGCCAGTCTGCCAGCCAGCCAGCCACCCAATCTTGGAAAATTCTCGACTTGGGCTGCGAGCCGTGTCTCATTCACCATTGAGACCAATGTCTTGCAGTCAGGAAATCTCCTCTCCAAAAGCCCTCAATTACATCAACGAGCTCATGACCTTTATCTTAAGTCCTTGGCACCCCCACTCCTCTTTCGTCCTTTTCCAACACGATAGATAACGATTTTTTCGTAACTGAAATCATGAGTCTGGGCCGACTTGATGCTCCTCGTTTTGACTCGTGTTCAAAAACTGTCTTTATAAGTTTTCTGAAAATAAGGCACTAGCGACGCAAATGTCCTTACGAGAGAAGGGAAAATGGGCAGAAGGGCCTCGAGGCTGCCTCTGCGCCTGCCATCCCTTGATAGAGTCATCATTGGTCCATAACGGCATTGGATCAAAACCGAACCGAACCGTTACCAGGGAATTTCCAGAGCTATTTCTGTAAGCTAGTACAGCCTCGTGATCTTTTCTGGGTAGAATAAAAATTGAAATAAAAATCCAAGGAAAGAGGGAGAGGGCAGGAGCGAGTCTACTGGAGTCCATTCCAACATGAGACTGGATGAAATTGCGTCACAGTTGACTCGCGCTTTTGAGACTACTAGTAGTAGTCGTGCTCCGGCTTGCGGCCGAATGACTTGGCTGCGGCTGCGGCTGCGGCCGAAGGCCCATGACCATGATGACTAGCTTCGACTAGCTTCCAAAGCTCCCCGGAATGGCCAGTTCGACCAACCAAAGTGAATCAATCTGCATTCCGCGCCGCGGCAATCTGCTGCGGCGCAAAGGGGGTTGAGCATCTCTGCGAGCAGAATTGTAGGAAGCAACGTACTTCGGGTCTTCGGGTAGGTGGTACCCAGGATTATGAGACGTCACGTCATGTCGGCACGAGTCACGTGAATTCGCGACACTACACGAAAGCCAGACAGAATTGGCAGGTATCGTACCGACAGTAAATTGCTTCATGCCTGTCAATCAATCATCGTCGACGATGCAAATGCATGGCAGCAGTCAACGTCGTTGGCCGACCTGTCTCCCAATGCCGTCATCCCTCCAAACTCTGCGCCTCACACATTTTTTTGTACATGCCCCCCCGGACTATCAATTCTGAATGAGTGCCCAACTCGACGATCTTGCCGCCGTGAAAGACGCAGATGGCATTGGCGTCCTTGATCGTTGACAGACGATGCGCCACGGCAATTGTAATTCGGCCCTCCTCCTGAGCAGCTTCAGCCAATGTGCTTTGCACAATCTTCTCGCTCTCCGTGTCCAGCGCACTGGTGGCTTCGTCGAGCAGAAGCACCTTGGGCTTCCGTATCAGCGAGCGCGCAATGGCGATGCGTTGCCGTTGTCCGCCCGAGAGCTGTGTGCCGCTGGTTCCGGCTGTCGTGTGCAGACCATCGGGAAGAGAAGATACAAATTCCCATGCATTCGCTGCCCTGAGCGCCTCTTCTATTTCTGTTTCGGTCGCTGTGCTTGTTTCGAGCAATGCGGGCGAGGGCTGGGATGCGATGCCAGCGGCTGACGTGGCCGCATCGTCCATACCAAGAGCAATGTTTTCTCGAATGGTGCCTTGGAAGAGGGTCGGCTCTTGCTGCACAAGCGATATGACACGGCGGTAGAGACGTGGGTTCAGACGCGTCAAGTTGTCGCCGTCTATCCGGATACTCCCACTGGACGGGTCATAAAAACGTTCCAGCATCGCAATCATGGTGGATTTTCCGCATCCTGAAGCACCGACAAATGCTACGAATTGGCCCCTTTCGATCTGGACAAGTTCGTGTGAGAACGTGAAAAAAAAACGGTAATTAGGAATGTAAGGCAGCCATGGTCTCCCAACCTTGAAATCGATGCCACGTAACACCTGGGCCTCGGGGCGGAATGGGTACGAGAAGCGAACATGATCCAGCACAATCGGTCCGCCAGACTTGGGCCCTCGATCAGCATTATCGTTTGTCTGTCGAATCGTGGGTTGCAGCTCATGCAGCCAAAATATGTAGTTCGCAGCATTGATGCCTTTTGTGATACCTGTTCGCTCCCGAATTTCTTCATGTCAGCTCATCCTCACAACGTCCATTGCAAATAGCCTAAGCTCAACAGGCCATCACTCACTTGTCGAGTACTGAGACAGCTGCGAGGTGGCTTGCCCAGAGAGAAACACGCCCATGAAAGTTACGAAAAAGTCAAACATGCTGATTTCCCCCATCGACACGAGCCGGCATCCGTACCTAGTCCCCAAATCAGAACCTTGCGCAAGATGTGCCACATTCTCGTCGTCACAAACCCGGCTGGTCATGTACTCACCAGAAACCAAGCGCCATGAACCAATACTCGATGCTCTGAGCAAAAGCAAACCAAACCATTAAGCGGAACAACGGCTGGATAGACCCGTCCACCCCATCATCCAGCTCAGTTGAGTACTTGTCTAACAGGGATTGCTCAATTGTCAGCGACGACACAGTCCGAATAGCAGCCACGGCTTCGGACGCTATTGCTGCACTGCTGGAGTTTTTTCTTGAAATGCTGCGGTCTAGCTTGGCATCAAAGCGTATCTTCAACCAACCAGAGCTGACGAACGGGGGCAGGCCTGCGAGGACGACGACCAACCCCAGTTTCCAACTAAATGCAATGCCCAGAATGCTGCAAGTCATGATGTTCAAGGCGGCAGTTATCACGAGGCCAACATTGAAGCCCATAAGCTCCAGAATCGCTTGGGGATTGGAGTCGACACGGCTCGCTAGTGCACCAGAATTATTCTCCTGGCGATCGAAGAACTGCAGGTCTTGCTGCAGCATGTCGTTGAAACTCTGTTTCCTATAAGCATGCGAAATTGTCTGAATGAGTCTTGTCAGAAAATGTCATAAACTCTGTTCAATCCAGCTGCAGCTGCCGCAACAAACCTGTGCAACCGTGTTGGTGGTATATCCCAGTATAAAGTAGGACGCCATGCATCCGACGGCCAAGATGATGAACATGGCGGCAAAGAAGTTACCCCGATCAATCATTTCGGGGCCAGGCAATGTGAAAACCTCGGAAACATACGCGATCAAGAGCGCCTGGCCCGGAAAGGCAGCCGCTGGAAACACGTCAGCTGACCGACTCTAACGACGCGTCGCAGATGGTGGACTCACAAGCGCCGATACATCCGATCAAAATAAGGAGGTACGCCAGTCGTAAGGTTGGGAAGCCTCTGATGAGTTGGAAAATGACGGCGAAAAATCCCAATTGCCGGTGCTTGTCGTAATTGTCATGATCTTGGCACAACTCGACTCGAGTTTGATCTTGAGTGGCTGTCTGGCTCATGGGTTTCGTGAGGTCTTCAGCAAGGTCTTCATCAGCCTCTATCACGTCCGCATTTTCGCTGTCAGAGTCCGTTTGTGACGCCTTGAAAGTCAAATCCTGAATCTTGACCATTTTTGCATAAGCACCTTCCGAGGCAATGAGCGATTCGTGCGTCCCCTGCTCCAAAATCTTGCCCTCCTTCATGACAACAATCTTGTCAGCTTTTCGAATCGTGGCCAATTTGTGAGCAATAACAACCGTCGTCCTGCCTTTGGAAGCGCGATCGAGTGCTTGCTGGACGATACCCTCGGCGCGAGGATCCAGAGCGCTGGTCGCTTCATCCAGGAGAAGAACAACTGGCTCTGATATTATGCTTCGAGCGATTGCTATGCGTTGCTTCTGGCCGCCGGACAAAAGGCTACCGCGTTGACCAATCTGCGTGTCATAGCCGTTTGGTAATTCTGAAATGAAATCGTGCGCGAAAGCGATTTTGGCGGCATCTTGTACTTTTGTCAACTGCATCTCCTTTGGGGCATCCTGCCATTCCGTCCCAACAAGACCAAATGCGATATTATCGAAAATTGATCCTTGGAACAACACTGGTTCCTGAGGCAAGTCAGTCGTCGGTGGCAAAAAGCTAGACAAGAGACCCATTCAACGTACTTGCTGAACAAGCCGCACATTTCTGCGCAGCCAATTGATGTTGAGGTCTCCAATTCTATGACCGTCAAGCTTGATGCTACCAGAAATCGGGTCATACCATCTCTCGATGAGGCCCACGATTGTACTCTTGCCTGATCCGCTTTGGCCCTGCAGAACAGTCAGCCCACATGTGAACAGCAGTGAATGATCGCAACTATTTGAACATACCACTAATGCAGTGACCTTACCGGCAGGGATTTCAAGTGCGAAGTCGTCCAACACCTTGACGCCCATCCTCGCCGGATAAGCAAAGTCAACATGATCTAGTTCGAAATGTCCAGCGACCGCGGGTGGCCGTGCACCGGAAGAGTCGAATGGGTCGATGGCAGATCGTCTATCAATTAGTGTGAAGAGCTGTGCAGCGCTGGATGCCGCTCGAGTGAATTCGATTGAATATGGTGCCAGCGAGGTTAGACTGATAGCTGCAATGGCAACGGACAAAAGGACGCTGCAAAATGACTGGGTCAGAACGTGGGCAGTTTTGAATATAAGACTTTTAAACTCACGTAAAAACGTCGCCGCTTGTCTCGATCTCCCCTCGACTCAACATGTGAATACCTTGCCAGAAAGCCAGACCGAATCCCAAATAGATGATGCAGTATTCTAGTGAGAAAAGGATTCCAAATAATGGTGAGATCTTGTTTCCAACGTGATGCGCCTCAGAGAGATATCCGTCAAACTTCTTCACCAGCCTGGATCGCATTTCGAATGCATGTACGGTACGAGCACTAGCCAAAACACCCTCGGCAAACGAATTGGCCTGGGAGTAGATTTCCAGGATCCTCGTCTCCAGGCCAGCTTCTATCACAGACGTCACGGCCATCACGACGATAGTGGCGGGTGCGATGCACGAGATGATCAGCGTCAACTTCCAGTTGGTGATAAAGGCGACGATGAAGGCGGTGATGAATGCTGACAAGCCCTGGAATGTCAAGCCCAGCTTCTCAGAGATACCTCCTTGAATCATTCGACCGTTGCTTGTTGCTTGAGTGGCTATGGAGCCACCAACGCCAGAATCAAAGTACGCGACCTCTTGACTCAGCGCGGCTCTGAGGTAAGCAAGGCGAATATTGCGCACAATTCGGTACGCGTTGTACGTCAGAAGCGAGTTGTACGTATAAGAAAGCAGGAAACGAGCAATTCCAAGATACACGAAGTACAACCTGGCGGTCAACGAGTCAGAAAGGGTATTTGGAAACAAAAAAGTGAAAGGTAAAACCGCTGCGAGAGCCGTATTCCAGGTTTCAGTAATTAACCCCAGTATCAGACAAGGGTAAAAATTATATCCTTACGCTAAGTTCGCCGATTCTCTGCGTAAATCCGCACCAGTTGACTTGCCCGAAGTGAAATCCGTCAGAGTTGTGACAAAGCTGCCAAATATCAAGTTCTGAAGGGCAATGCCAGCTCCAGAAGCAATTGCAGCGAGTATCGAGATACCAAGAATGATGTATTCCGTCCTTCCGGCGAAGGTAAAGATTCTCTGAGTTGAACCGTGTGAGCTTGCGCCGAAACGACGCGAGATCTGAAAATTTGAAGAATCTACTTACAAGATAACCACCATGGTTTGTTCCATGATTTGCACCATGATTTGCACCAGCTTCTGCTTTCCTCTCATGAGTTTCGACAAGTGGGTTTGATGGTCCATGTTCAGGCTCACCTCCTTGTTCTTGTCGTCCAGTAGAGCGCTGCTCCATTTCTCTTTCTGTTTCTGCCATTTCGACAACTTGCAGAATACAGCCTTAGGTCCAGCTTAGAGAAGCGTGGGATACTTCCCAGGTCGAGGCATACAGCATTATATGCTTTGAATAGAGACGCTACCGTAGCTGAGCTGGCATGATACATATTATTTCGCAGATGACTGGGAAGGGAAAGATTCGATATTGCTTCTTCCTTGGCGTGTTGTCATGTCGGACAATGAGTCAATCGGCTAGCAACCGAAGAAGCTGCGCCAAGAGGCCCGGAGCCAATCAGCATCTCGCTTTGTTGGCCAGGCCCAGTTTATTCCCCCAGGAATCTCGGGGTCCGCGCCGCCCGCGGCGACCGCACGTTGAACATTTGCATAGACAAGACGATTCTCCGTTGCGCCTTCTTTTCCATCTCATCATTGATTATTCATCAGCCAAGAGCTGGCCTCGTTGCGTACCTCAGTTCTTGACTGCGGAGTGTAGAGCTGCGTACGTAAATACCAACTCAAGGTGTCGAAGCGCAGCGAAAACTTTCCCTACAAGGCAATCGGTTGAACCACAGGCAGATAGATGCTTGGCTTCTGTGCGTGTCTAACCCGCGCTGCTTCACGGTGTTGGACTTCTTACACATCGACGTCAGACTTTAGATCGTCAGCTTGTCCAGGCCAAGAAGTTGATGATGAGCTCCGTCAGCCCCTTTTGAGGTCACAAGTTACTGTACCCATGTCGATCTTGTCATAGCTGGATCAGAAAGCATGTCGCCACTGTGCGATTATCGTACTTTTGTATCATCATCTTGCTGTCGTTGCTGCATCACTTGAGCGCTTGGTTAGCGCGGAATGCACGAAAGAATGTGCATACTATCCATTGAAAGCAGGAGTGTCTTGAATGAAGCAGCATCAGCTTCATTCATCCGTCTTGGTTCCACGAGAGACTTCGGCAGGTCCTTGCTCTGAGCAGCGAGTTCTTGATCTCATGGCTCCAAGTCTGGCTGATGCGAGTGAGCTGGTGCCGAAGCGACGAGCCATCTTGAGTTGTCAGCATCGGTCAGCTATCGATCAATACGCAGCACGCAACGGCAGGCGACGCAGACACATTGGCTGTGTGCAGCCTCCTAGAATCGATGCGTTGAAAGGGAAATCAAATTCATGTTCATTGAGGGAATTCGCTCAGTACAATAACGCAAAGCCACCAGCATGTCGAAAAGCACGACATTAAAAAAAAAACCTGTGCAGGATGCGCCTCCATGTTGAAAAAGCTTTAACCTCCTCCTGGTACGCTCGAATCTCGTCCCAGTTCAGCCTGCGCCTACCGGTGTCGACGTCAACTTGATCAAGCCGCAGCCAACCCGTTCGCTTCCACAAGAATCCTACTAGCCAGAAGAGCAGCACTATGGGGACAGCCAGGAAAGACTTGAAAAAGCCTTCCACATCGTTGAGCCCATCCTTGAACGGAGGCGCGATGGCGGTGAAGCACTGAAGAAGGTGTTGAGCAACAGGCGTACGGAGGGTGACAGAGAAATCTTGACATACCTGCACAACGAGAACAACACAACACATAATCAAGCCAAACCACGAGCCGTAGACCCCGAAGGCAGCTCGAAAGGGGATCTCTTGGACAGAATGACCATGGTACGCCCACGCAGCACGAAATCGGATATGTGACAGGCAGATACCGGCCCAAACGAACAGAGCAGCCAAGCCTGAAATAGCTTGCAGCCAATCAAAAACTGCAGGACCTGACGCACTGAGGTTCACATAAGCCAACGGTCCGGTCATGACGAGGACCACAACGGATGGTAGCGGACGTCCCGATCTGTCGATGTATGTGAATAGTTTCGGCGCGTAGCCTTGCTGGGCAAGAGCTGTGAGAGTACGGGAGCCTCCGTATACAGCGGACACGCCGATCGAGAGGACCGAAATTAAAATCACAGCGTTCATGATATGGTCCAGACCCTTCAGCTTGGCGTAACGGCCAATCAGCACCCAAGGGGAAGCCTTGACGTCAGTGAGAGCCTGGCTCGATAATAATCCCGGATCATCAAAAGGGATTAGCAAGCCGACGAAGAAGAGTCCAAGGACGTAAAAAACAATGACTCTCCAAAAGACCTGTTTGATCGCGCGAGGCAATGACTTGACAGGATTGGCAGTCTCCGCTGCAGCCAAGCCAACGAGTTCAGTGCCTGTAAAGGAGAAAGCGGCCGTGACGAAAACGGAACTGAAGCCGCGGAAGCCATTACGGAAGGCACCAGGGTCATGCCAATAGCGAGTCCCCCAATACTCGTTATATCTGCCGTCTTTGGGGCCGCCGCCGAGAACCAAGATGAGTGCAATTATCATAAAAATGACAACAGAGACCAGCTTGATTGTCGAGGCACAGAATTCTTCTTCGGCAAAGCCAAGGCTACCAAAAGTGTTGATTATAGCAATCGCCACTAAGAAGATTGTAATCCAGACGGCGACACTTGTTTTTTGATCCCAGTACTGAATAACAAGTCCGCAAACTGTCAATTCAAGGGGCAGCACGACAAGCCAGAGGAACAGGTAGTTCCAGCCGATGGCGAAACCGAAGGAGGGGTCGACGAAACGAGTCGCGTAAGTGTAGAAGCCACCAGAGATTGGATACATGGCAGCTAGCTCACCAAGAGCAAAGACTAGTTTTGATGAGCAAGACGGCCGACAGTCTATCAAATCAGGTAACGCACCGACATTAAAGACCATGAAGCCGACAATGGAGAAGCAAAGCAACAATGAAGCCGGGCCCTGGACTACTGGTGAGTCATTTTGGCCGTCCCATGAAATAGTATGGGCCGATGATTGATCAACGTACGCCTTTAGCCAAAGCCCCTCCAGAGCCAACGAAGAAGCCAGCACCAATGGAGCCGCCAAGAGCAATCATGTACAGGTGCCTGCTTTTGATGGACCTGTCCATCTCAACAATGCCTCTGCCATAATGTCGTTTTCGGAACGATGTTCTGCTGAGACCACACCGCGTCCAAAAGTCTTCGTCTTGGAATGTTGCCGGGACTTGAGCACCAGGCACCATGTCGGCCTGGGCATGGGGCGTAGTCGCTTCGTCGCCGCTCGAGATGGACGCGGGTGCGTCTTGCTTAGACATGATCGGAACAGTCAGTCAAGTCTGGACTGCGGTGAGAAACTTTGCAGTGACGACGAACTCTCCCGGTCACTGGATCCTGGATACTCTGGAGAGACAGCAGTCGACGACAGGTTCTGCAGAAACAGGGTTTAAGGACAGTCCGACACTTTTATACGAAGTCCGGCACTGAGTTTGTGGCAGTGGGCCGCCCGATTCCGCAAATCGGTAAGGCAACGTCGAAACTATGTTCTGTTCCCCACCGCCTGATGCACTCAAATTTGGTCATTTCGGAGAGCCTGTGGATACTTTAGACGGGAGCACGAGCAGATGCTCTCGAATCTTGAGTCAGGGTAATGCAGCAAGGCTGTCGCTGAAAGCCCGCTGAGGGTTCGGGAATAGAACGTGCTCCCCGTGTGAGTTTATTTCGGCCATGATATTCAATGTCCGGTCCAATATCTGTCATGGCCTTGAATGCTAGCTGGACTGAAGCACCTACATATGTACATATACACGTATGTACATATTACATCGCGATCTGGGCGCGGTCAAGACACGTGGGAGATGAAACACCTTGTATTTGTTTTGTGATTCAAGGTGTGTGTCCTTTGTTGCAAGACGAATACATGATTGTGAGCGCTCTGGGCCAAAGTTTCATGGGCCTTGAAAAATCGCCGGCAGATTTATTCATGACATGGCAGCGGAGCTCAAAGCTATTGTATGCCAGCATGATGTGGGCGAATTTCACGAGATTGGAGTTATAGAGTATTGGGTCGGATGACAACCGGCGTGTTTTGTGGGTTGTCAAGGGAAAAGCGGGGCTCGAGATGAGAGACTTCAGACCCTAAAAACCTCACGCTTTTCTCGGATCCGGCCCTATTTGCCTCCCCATTGTGCTGATCAAGGAGCTGGGGAAGATATATCTGATCTGTTTGCGCAATCGTCCGATACATGATGATTGTCAGCTCGCCATGCTGTCATTTTTTATCAGTCTCAAGAAAAATCTCGCCGGAGCAGCTCTCTCTAACGGCAACGACCGACTCTCTGGCTACTCCGATCAAGCTCCGATCAAGCTCCGGTGACCCACAATATCTAATATCGATGGCTACATGCGCGCGCGTCACTGTTTTGACACCAGGTTCGACCCACCTTGTAGATGGACGAGTCAGGCTTGTACGCAATGCGTCCTAGTACAATTCTTCCTCACAAAAAGACGGATCAAATTACCGTTCATGTCTTCTCTTGGCATCTGATCCATGCACGTCTACAAATGCAGCCTCGACTCTACGATTGATAAATGTCGACGGTCATTAATTGGACAGGAGTCTTGCCTGGCAGTCGGGTCAGGAGTAAGTTTTGCAATATTCCTCATGTTCGCTTTTCATCGGGATAACGATTTTTTTGCATACTTGTCAGGATGACCCCTGCCGACGCCCTGTGAAGCCAGCCACTTCTGGTTGCATGCATTCAAGGCCTGAGACCATTTTTACACATTTATACATAACACAGCCTGCGAGAATCCACGAAGGCATATATATGACTATGAATCCGACGACACTTGCAGCTGGGTTCCGCTTGTTTGGGGAGGGGGAGGATGCTTCGCAGGAGCATCCCGCCTGTGACGAGTATAGCTCTTCCGACCCAGAAAAAGACGTCTCAGGATTTCCCCGAACACGGCAGTGGTGACAGCGGGTCACTATGCCAGACTGGAGCAGCTGACTGCCAAACCTGGGGGTTCCGGGCTTGGTCCGACTTTGGGCCAGTACACGCACGTGTCATATATTTGATGTGACGTAAGATGGTCAGCAGCAAGTGATGTGCGACCTACGTGAGCGATTCCCATGTCCTTCTGGGTCTTGTGCGAAGCGTCAACCCAAAAAGGATGTCTTCTGCACCAGCCCAAATGGACGGTTATGCCCAGCACGCTCCTGGCGACGGCCCCATCAGGCTCTCCCCGCAAAAGCCAAATATTGGTCCTCGTCAGGCACTCAGGAACTTATAGCAGACGTCTGAAGCTAGGGCTCTCGTCCAGCTGCCAATCGGCATTGTATGCACAGATGCTTCCCGCCATGTGACATTGGATAGCATCGAAGCGGGACAAGGTCGTTTCCTTGACCAATCTCCCGTTGTAGAACGTCATCTGCCTCAAGACCCCATCAAAGCCCTCGCTCTTAATCCACTTTGGATCTTGCCGATATCATGGCTGAGTAAGGCAGTTCATGTTCGACTGTGATGACGCAGCTTCCTGCGCGCAACCATTTTCCCAATCCTTTCGCTACACAGTCGACATTTGGTACTCTTCTCCTTCTCCTCTTGGACATGAGTGTACGACTTCTTGGTGTGGGGTTTAGCGTTCATCATTTCGAACCTCCTTCGTCCGACGGTGGCAAGTGGCTTCAATGTCTTTCCAAGGCTGAGGGTAGGCATGCCAGATGTTTGAAGATGTCGAGACTCCGGTTTGGGTCGAAACCAGACACTGTTTTCGCTGCACTCATCTTCAACATAGGGTAAGCGATATTGCGACACGTTGGGGATGGACCAACTTGCAAGTGGTGAGATGGGATGAGGATTTGTCGCTTTGTCATGATGTAGACGTACGACGCTTCTTTCCGCGCCTGTTCACGTGCCCTAGCTTACACCGAGAATTCAGTAGAATTGGTGGCACATTGACGCTTTTCTGGATGGGAGACTAGCAGTAGGCAAGTGTCCCAAAGCGGCCGACACACCCACTTTGACAAGCGATGGGCAACGAGGCACGCGACTCACTCAATCTTGACGTGGGTTCGGAATTTTCTCGAATCTCCGGACAGGAGGCGCGAATCTCCTCGATATGTCTGGGAACATGTCGTTTTGATGGCATGATCGCGCAATGACTAATTCTTTGGTCGCGCCGGTGCTTGGTGCAGAAAACGGCTCGAGACGAGACAAGTCGGGGTTTGGACAATTCCCTCAAAGTCCGTTGCCTCGGTAGCTTCCAATCTAGGCAGGTACGTACATACTAGTTGGTACGTAATTGAGTTGGCAGGAGCTAGTGGTCGACGCCGGCGATTAGATCGCATGGTCTAACTCTAGACTTGGAAGAAACTTTTTATCAAATTGCTTGTGGATAAAATAAAAGGTCTAATGGTCGACATCTCCCGTCTCTGTGTCCTCCCGTTACACCGTTTCTTCCCCTCCCTAACATCAATTTCAAGGTTTAACGCGCAGTTGGACTTTCAATGAGTGCCGGCGTCGCAGCAGGCTCTGCAAAAGGCTCAGCAAAAAGGCACGCTGCGTAATCGACGCATCCCTCGGGATTTAAGCTTCCAAGCAAACACGGTTGCTATCCCGGTATTGCGTTCGTGGCTCAAACTCTGAACGCCCAGAATGGCTGCTGGAGACACCGCGGCGACGTCAAAGCTCGCCTCTTACCTCGCCCGGCTGAGCCCTATCCCGGCCTTCCCAGAGTACACCGGTCCTCACAAGGTTGGCACCGTCGATGTTGAGATCCCAATCAGCGACCTGAATTCGCCTAGCCCTGCACCAGAGAACGCTGTCGACATCCAGACCGTACAGTTCAGAGTGTTTTATCCTGCAGTAGCCGAGTCGAACGAGAAGGCCATCTCTTGGCTGCCAAACCCACAAAGACATCATGTTTCGGCCTACACCCAGTTCGTTGGCATCAGACCGCTCTTGTCTGACATTCTATCGTAGGCTGTTCTTTGCTCAAGTCCTCAAAGTGAGAAGATGACCTATGTTGACCGTTAACCGCCAGTTTCCTTCCCCGACACCTGCATTACACAACGATACCTGTTCACAAAAACGCGCAGGCGGCTGCCGCTGACACCGAGACGAAGCGATGGCCAACCATGATGTTTTCGCATGGCCTTGGAGGCGGACGAAACTCGTACTCGTACATCGCCGGATCGCTTGCGTCACACGGAGTTGTCGTGTTCTGCCCCGAACATCGCGACGGCAGCGCCGTTGTCTCCTATATAAGACTTGCCAACCAGCCCAGCCGCCTGTTGTCCTCCGGCACTCGTCGTGCCGTACCTTACCTTCGAATTCCTCACGAAGGCACGCCTGAGGTACACGAGGCTCGCGAGGCACAGCTGCGCATTCGGCTCTGGGAGCTTGGACTCATTCATGATGCCATGCTGGCTATTGATACCGGCCGCCGATTTGACAACATGAATCTCACAACACCAACACTCAAGCACCTGATTGGACGTCTCGATGTCCATGAACCCGGACGCATTATTTTTGCTGGTCACAGTTTTGGGGCCACAACCATGTGTCAGTTTCTGAAATGCAACTACTATGCCGATATTCCCGAGGTCGCTGCCATGAAGAAAACTCTTTTCTCACCGGCCGAGGACAGCAGCATACGGAAGCAGATCACGGAAAGGAACGTGACCATGCTTCTGGACATGTGGTGCTTCCCATTGATATCGCCCAACTCTGCGCCATTGTTTAAATTGCCGCTTCCTGTGTACGCTGATGTGCCTTCTGCGCCCGGGGGCACGGCACTTTTAGCTGTTGAATCTGAGGCCTTCCACGACTGGACCGAGCATCTGCATGTCAAGGCTAGGATTTTGTCTCCCGACCCGACCTCCGAGACGGTGACGCCACAGCTGTTTGAGCGACCAAGCGGTGTGAAGCTGTCGGAGCCTAGCTTCTTCTACGTTGTCAATTCGGCGCATCTCAGCCAATCCGACTTCGGCGTCCTGTTTCCCTGGCTGACCAAGAAGATCTTCAACGCCGAGCAACCCCAGCGGGCGCTACGCCTCAATCTGAGAGCTCAGCTGCAACTATTCAGACAAAATGGCATTTCTGTTGCACGCACTTTTGCCGGCGACTTGGTCGAAGGGGTGGCCGTGGACAAGTTGCGTGCATCTCAGGGTGTCGAGGGAATGCAAGCTGTAGCTGAAAGCGAGGGGATTGAGGACGACACGGCCATTTTCGACAGAAGTGGCAGCGGTGTTGTTGACCACTGGAAGTGGATTGACATGATGGGGCTTGGAGACTTTGTCGGCCCCAACTTTGGCAAGACGGTCGAAGAGCAGGTTGAAGAAGGGGAAGAGAAGATGAGGGGAGAGCTTGAGCCGAGAGTGAATGCTGCGGCGGCTGAGCCAATTGTTCAGACTTTGAGTGCAGCGGCTGCATAGGCGGCCGTGGACCTGGACAGAATTGGCGCCTGGGAAACGAGTATCGGTTGGCATGGCATTTGGAGTTTGGGCAGGCTCTTTTTTTTTTCCTGAATAGAAGCGATAGACAACAGAGTAGAATACCGAGACCCTCTGATCCCCCCGCATACCGGCTCTCTGGCGTCTACTTTTTGAGTTGGCTGTGGCCTTTTACTTTGGAGAAGGCTTCAAGAAAGACGCGAGGACCTGACTCTTCCTTTCACTCATCGAACTGAGGCGGATAGGTCATGTAAGTAGTCATTTTTTTTTTCATAACTTCTTTTCAATGTGAGGGTAAGTCTCGTAGTGATCAAACACACAACGTTGCACCATACGGGACGCGAGGATCGCTATTAAACGCTTCATTTCTCATAGTCTTTGAGTGTGGTACAATCGGGCAATGGAAGAGAAATCCATAGAATCCCACCTTGGCAGGCAGCATCGAGTGTTCACGCCACTATCTATCGCCTTTCCTTACTCGCTACTTTTCCCTTTTGGCAGGCCAAGAACTCAACTGCATCTCTTCGTCCTCTGGATTCGGCCGCAAAGACGCCCGAGAAGCACGCTAGCCAGGTAGCGAAATTTGGGGAAACCCCTTGCCCTCTCCCCATGGTGCTAGAGAAGGGAGGCAAATCATCTTTGGAATTGCGTTATTGGGGCAGATACTCGGCGCAGACGCGGCTACGCGGCTTCCGCTGCCTTCTCTTCCTCGTCGCCAGCCAGCTCGACGGTGGCAGCCGCCTGGGCCAGGCCCTGGTCTCCATTCTCGGCTTCCAGCATGCCCGCCGAGGCGAGGAAGTACTCGGCAACATGGCGCTGATTGTTGAGATTGGCCAAGTCCAAGGCAACGTAGTTGCTCTCGTTGGCCAGGGCCGGCGATGCGCCGTGCTCCATGAGAAGCTTGACGGTGTCGAGGTGGCCGCCCAGAGCGGCCCAGTGCAGCCCCGTGTTTCCGTGCTCGTTGGCTTCGTCTAGGAAGGCTTGCTTCTCCGTCTTGGGTCTGCTGTCGAAGCACTTCAGGAGCGCTTGGGCAGTTTCTGGCTGGCAGTCAGCTATTTTGTATGTTGATCTTCTTCCCCCTTCTCAATCGAAAGATGGGGGACGTGGGAAACCGGCGGCGTGATTTGGAATGTTTGTGTGTGTGTGCGTGAGTGATGGCGGGGAGAGAAGGAAAGAGAGCGGTTGCGGTTTTTCAAGGTCTGCTTTCTCGTTGACGACGTACTTGTATGTCCGTTCCCTGTTGCCATGTGCAGCGTGGTTGATTTTGCTTCATTCTTGGCCGCAAGCAGGATATCTGCCTGCGACGACTTCTCCCTCTCGGCTAGGATGGCGAGGGATTCTGCCAGGTCGTCATTTTCCCCGACACGGGCAAAGTAGAGGAGGTCGTCGATCTCGTCCTCTGAAAGTTGAGGTGCCATAACATGATTTCTGGACGGAAAGCTATGGGGATATTTGCGTGTACATATGGACACTATGCATGCCTGGTTATTCAAGAAACTTTTTTTTGTCGTGAGGGGACTGTGTGGTGTTGGATGAATCCAAGGTTCTCGCACCGTGGGGCGCAAAGGGACGTTATTGGTGTCGGCAGTAGCGGCTTCGAACAAACAACACATTGACGTGACGTGGGGGCAATCACTTGCATGGGAAGTCGACTTGCATGCATGCACAGTGTGTACTCACTGTACCCTATGAGAATGGTATTTACAGCCTCCAACTTGTGTCAAGTTCCCATTTGAGTGTCAAGCCAGTGAGTCAGGTCACCACAATCATCCACTTGCTGGATTTCGGCCTTGCAGCCGAGCATCTGCATGATTTGCAGCTCCCGCACCAACGTGCATGTGACGAGCCCTTCGCTTCCGCTTCCATCTGAACGTAGCCTTTCGAGTGTCCTGATGATACATGTTCTTTCCCTTAGAGAGAGGCTCACGGCCAGAATCTGCGAGCCCAAAAATATCATTGGGTCTGCTGCCCGCCTCGCCGAGCCTCTTGAAGAGCTGCTCTCGGATACTGCCGCGGAAATTAAATGACTGGACTTTATACCCAACAGTCTCATTGAAGTGTTATGGACAGTGGAGTCGGTAAGAATATTGCCAGAACCGTGAAGGTAGCAATGAAATATGTTGAAGCCATCGGGATCAAAGTCCACCAGCACATAGATTGGAATGTCTGGCCGCTGACGTCCGAGGGAGTGAAGAAAATGGCGAGTCGACATGTCTGGATATCCCTTGGCCTGCAGAAGTCAGTCACCCGTTTCCACATGACAGACGGTCAAACGGGTTAAGAAGGGGCCCTGGGCAGGTATGATCTGCGCCCACCGTGACTAGCAGTCCTTCGCCATGTGCGGCTTGCTGCCAAAACATGGAAGTAAGGAGAGACCGAAACGTTGCCTGCTGAGGTTTAGCGATGTGCGGACAATGCGTCGACATCATCGCCGTCTTGACGCACATCTTTCTCAATGACGAGTGCCCACCGGATCGGCCCTATTTCCATGCTTTGAAGAGAAGCCGAGCTAGGGATGGTCAAGCCCTACCACAGCGGTCAGAGAGCTTCGACAGAGAGGCCGTCGGACGTAGCTACCGCGTCCCCCAACGATGCGTCCAGTTCCGTGCCATCCCGAAGTCGAATCTTGAGTCGCCCTGCCACGCTACCCTTGGCAGAAGCTACCTGATACAACTTTAGCCGCAGCCTTTGGCGCCGCATGGCTTTCGTCACACTGACAATATTCAAGTCCGCACGGTCAAGCTCCAGTGTAAGTGCGATGTCGTCAACCAGCTCATCAACAGTCCTCTGCGAGTCAAATAGGTCCTGGTGCTGGTAATAGATGTTGCTTTTGCGCATCAGCAGCGTCAAGGCGATACGGAGCTAAGAGCCATGCCTGCACGAACCGCTTGGTCAAGACGTTGCCAGAAACCAGGGCATCGTGCGCTAGCTGCAGGATCAAGACGATGCGGGCTACGACGGATAGGGTCAGTCTCGAAAATGCAGAGGCTGGTTCCGAATATAAATTCGGGGGGG
>JMQE01000221.1:0-45410 GCA_000731825.1 Hypocrella siamensis
CCCCCCCCACCTTTCCCCGTCCCGGACAAATAAGCCTGGGAATCGATATCTCGTTCATAGACAGAGCGAGTTATCTTTGACCAGCTATCCGAGAATATACTCTGCACGCGAGCCAGCTGATTCTGGGACACGAGCCGTCAAAACTTCTGCATCGCATTCTCTGGCTTCGTCGAATATCGTGACGCACCTGAGGATAGGTTTGGAGGTGTCAGCCGAGTGCTACTATCCTTTTTGCACTGCTTCTGCCCTATAGATGATTCCCGAGCCTAAAACGAGCCTGGCGGGTCGAGCAGCCTGTCAGAATGCGGTTGACCCTTTTCATTTGACAGTTCAAAATCAGGCGTCGTGGGCGGCGGGGCCCAGTCTCCCGAACCACGAACAAAATACGGACAAGCTGGGTTGCGAGGCTTTGCGCCCACCTGCATGGTCTTACCTACCTACCTACTGACTAGGTATCTTCTACCTCCCTACCTACACTTATGCCTCAGTAGGTAGGTAGGTAGGTAGGTAGGTAGGTGGGTAGGTAGGTGCGTGGCAGAGCAGAGCATGTACTGTAGGTTGGGTCACCGAGGACTCCGCAGCCATGTAGCTGGTTGGACAGAGCAACGGGCTGGCCGCGGCCTAGACCGGCCCTCATATGGCCGGCACGCGCATGGTGCGTCCCGAGGACCGCAACGACTCTCGAATGAGTCTAGGTTCAGCGTTCTCTTGCCACAGCCACAGCCACAGACACACACTCGGCTCAGTGACTTGAGAAGTGTCAGCAAGCTCATGCAAAAGTTGCGAGGTCGTCGTGTGGCAAGTCAGAGTCACAGGCCCAGCACCCCCAATTTGCAAGCGTGGCTTTCTCCGCGCGCAACTCGGAGCGGGGGCCTGCCATGAGTCCAGCACGATGCCCAGCCCGATTCGGCCGAGGCGCTGATACTAGCGACGGATAGTCTCCCATATAGGCGTCTGTCCGGCAAATCAAATTGACCCTGCCATTGGACGAGGCCCTTGGGTTTCACGTCGTGACATGTGCCACAATTCTGACCGGTGCTCGCTTGTCGACGCCTTTGTCTCGACCTCGCGCAGGCGGATTTGCACGCTGTGCTCGAGCAACGGCAGGACATGTCTGCCGCCACAAGCCAACCAACGCCAAATGCTGTAGTCGGCGCTGGTGGTGGTGGCAGTAGTGGTGGCAGTAGTGGTGGTGGTGGTGGTGGAGGTGGTGATGACGATGATGATGTTGGTGATGTTGGTGGTGGTGGTGCAGCGGCTGCCGTGGCTCGAACCTTGTCGTCGTCGTATTGCATTGTGCTGCGTGATAGATAACTCAGGACGGGCGCCAGGAGCTAGGCAGCCGAAAGACAGCCTAAAGGCCTAAAGGGAGCTAACGCGAGCCCAAGCACGGGATACGGAGCACGGAACCTGTGCCTCGAGTGGCAATGCCGTTCGGTTCGGGTTGGGGGAAGACTGTGTTGTTCAAGACGAGCATTGATCTGCTCCATTTTACGCGGCCGTACACCTCAGTTGGGTGAACAATAATAGCGATGGCGGGGAAGGTGGAAGCCTCTGGGCATCAGGGCGAATATTATGGGACGACAAATGGAAAGACAGGCTGCAGATTTTCAGAATTCGAGGATCCCAGACAGAAACTGGAGCATGTCTTAGCTCTACCCCATGGCAGGTCCAGGCCAGACCAGGCCAGGCCGCAGACGAGGATGAAAGAGGGTCCGCACCGCCCAGAGAGGGTTTAAAGAGGGAAAGAGGGAAAGAGGGAAAGAGGGGGAGGGGGGGAGGGGGAGAGGATTAAAAAATTTTAAAATTTTAAAAAGAAAAATAAATAAAAAGGAAGGAGGGAGAAGACGGCGGCAACTACGGCGGGCGAGCTGATAATCTTGGCGCAGACCAGGATGCACGACACAAGACAACAGGACGACAAGACACCAAGGAAAGATGAAGAACATGTACTAGTAAACACAGGCGGCAGAGGGAAGAATCTCACTCCATGCTCACTTCGTAACCAGCTGTGAGCTGTGGGCTGTGTGGGCTGTGAGCCGTGAGCCGTGCCAAAGGGGGTGTCGTACGAGAGAGACAAGCCGGCGAGCAAGTTACTGCGGCCCTTGCTACCCTTGCCTTCATCGTCCCACCAGTTGGAGACTCGGATGGAGACATTGGACTGCCCAGGGAAAGCAAAAGCCACGACCTTGAACCAACGGTATTTTCCGCGCCTTCTGCTTGCACTGATTGCTTTGTCTCGCTGCCACTCGTCCCGGAGCCAGGGAAGAGAAAAAAAAAAGAGCAAGCCTCGCCGGCCCTGCAACCCACAACCCACCAACCCACAACCCACACAGCCCGCCACCCGCACGCAGCCCGCCGCAACCCGCAACCCGCAAGCTGCAACCCGCAATCCGTAATCCCCCATCGCATCCTGCATCCTGCAAACTGCATACTGCATACTGCATACTGCATACTGCAAACTGCCGCCTGCAGCTCAACTGATTCTCCCGGCTCGATCCCTTGACTTGAGCGGGCTCTGCTCGTCCGATACCTGCTCTGAGCTCCTATCTGGTCACTATCGCTTTCCGTACAGCACGCTGCTGTCTGCGTCCCTCTCAAGAAGCCGAACCCGGGCCTTTCTCGCACCAGTCTCTCGGCCGACACTACTGCTCCGACCCTTTTTCTTAAACTTTTCCTTGATGTCGCCTGCATTCCACTTCCACTGGCCCCCCCTTCCCGCTGACAACTCAAACCGTCGGCCCACAAACATTGATTGTTTTTGACCCTTTTCAGTCCTCAAGCCAGCTCTGCTTCTCGCTGAACAAATAGACAAGATACTCTTCGATACTAAAGACGTGTCCAGCTCTGGCCACTCTCCGAGCAATCTCGTTGGTTGATTCTGAGCATGATTCAGTCACCCAACCCATCACAGCCGTCGTTCACATAATTTCGGCTCGCCGTCGATATTTGCAAAAGAAACAAAAAAAAAGGACATACAGAGAAAGCAAGCAAGCGAAAGACCTCGAGTAGGTCGTGACCAGGTTCGCAGTTCGCAAATATCTCATGTCACTCTTTGAGCCGCTGCACCGAGCTTTCAGCCGCTGCGGAGGGGGTGATTTGACTGCTATATTACCCTCTTGAACCAACACTCATGATCGATCACGAGTTACGGGTTTCCTTCAGCTCTCGAAACAACTCTGTTCAAGGCCGACGACACCTTTTCTCCTTTGCGCCCTCGGCTTGTCTTTGAACCAACCAACTCTCGTGACTTGGCGGCATGACCATGACCAGTTCGTTTCGCACCTATCTTCTACTGCGGCTGGACGTATTCACCAATCTGTCACATTGGAGATTGAGTCGCTGCGCTCAAGTCTGAGAGCATGTCCACTACCACAATGCATGGATATCCGCATTCGACGGACAATGTATCCGGCCCGCACAAGCCTCCGTCGACTGGCTCAGCTACTAGTTCCGTCGAAAATGCCACATTAGCCTTGAGATCACCGCCGCTCCGGCAGCCTTCTGTCATAACACCTCCTCATGGAACTACTGGCCAGTCTCTTATCATGGTACCGCTGCCGCAACCGCAACAGCAGTCGCAACAGCAGTCGCAACAGCAGTCGCAACAGCAGTCCCAGTCACAGAGAAGCGTCAAACGCCCAAGACCAGTCAAGTCTTGCACAGAATGTCGCAAGCGGAAATTGCGCTGTGATCGTCATCTGCCATGTTCTCAATGCCAGAAATCGACCCGTTTCTGCAAATATGCCGCCGACCATGACCCCGCAAACCTGTCAGATGCTTCCGATAACGAGCCAGTTGACGGGAACAGACCCATGAAGCGAAATTGCTCGTCCAGCATCTCCAACATGAACCATAACGGAACTAACGAAACCATGGCTACGCCAGCCAAGAATGATGGCTCGCCGCGCATGCCCGCCCTGGAAGAGTTGACGCTGCGCATGGATCGGCTGGAGAGGCACATGCAGGGTCGCAGTCCCGCTCCGACAGATACGAGCGCGGGAAGAATACTGTATGCGGCCGACAAAACCGTCCGGGGCTTGTCTGTCAAGCGAGGTGGCATGAGGACGCGGTTTTTCGGACAGCATAGCCCGCGGGTGATGCTCAATGTGGTAAGTGCTCACACTACGCTTCTCCTCCCACATCCAAAATCCCAAGTCTAGCACAACCACAACAGTGGAATTGCCCGTCGCTCACATGTGCTTTCGCTCCAGTTTCCCGAAGCACGCGCATTTTTGAATGGACAGTTCCAGAGACATGCGATCGACGACTTGATGCGGAATTTTGAACTGTTGCACAGACACCGGCAAGGCGAGCTGCACATGGCCATGAAGCCCATCACGGTCTTTGTCGATTCGATGATGCCAGTGCAGAAGCGTATGACGGACATCCTTCCTAAAAAGGTCATATGTGACCGTCTCGTCACTGTGTACTTTGACACGTCGGAGTCGATATACAGAATACTCCACGCCCAAACTTTTTATGATGCCTACAGCCTGTACTGGGAGGGTCACATGCAGCCTGAGTCGTTTCTTCCGCAACTGCTCTGTGTTTTGTCTGTGGCCTCTCGATTTGAGACCAAGACGCGAGGCATGGGCCATGAACGCAGCGACGGAGTCCACATTCCCACGGCCTGCGCTCTGATCCAAAGTTGGCTGGACAATCTCAAGGGCAAACGCCTCGTTGAACTCAGCACCGTGCAGGTGCAAATTCTGCTGATCCACGCATCGAGAATGATCACACCACGACTGCAAGATTCCTGGAACAAGCTCGGCTACGTGTTGCGGCTTGCGATGAGCATGGGCATGCACCGCGACCCTTCCGAATTTGACCAACGAATCCCCGTCTTCTGGGGTGAGATACGAAGACGGCTGTGGTTCACCATGGCCGACATGGATCTGCACATGTCGATAGCATGCAACATGCCATCATTGCTGCGCGACGGTGACTTCACCTGCAAGCCGCCGCGAAATATCAATGACGTCGAAATCTTCCCCAGCATGCACGAACTTCCTTCTTCGCGGCCGATTGACCAGATGACTGACAACCAGATGCAAGTCTACGCGGCCATCACGCTCTCGGCACGCATGAGAGTTGCGCCGCTCGTGAACCGGATCGATTCGTTGCGAGACTACTCGGAGGTACTGGAGCTGGGGGCGAAGCTGGAACGGTTTCTCGACGACATCAATCACATTTACCCGCGTCAAGGGTCGTACAGCGCAGCGCAGAAGAGCAAGCAGTGGAGAAGCCGTGTCATTCTCGACATGCACGTGCGGCGGCCGCTGTTGGCCCTGTACCGGCCGCTGGCCCTGGGAGCCCATGACGTCCCGGCCGACATCTCGAGATCGTTCTTGAAGTCGTCAGTGGTGATGCTGAAATATCTCGACGAACTGGATCCTTCCTTGAACCAGTTTCATGAAGTGGCGGAAATGTACCATCAGATCCTGAAGCCAGACATTATATACTCGTCATTGAGTATCTGCTTCTACATCCAGTTGGCCGTTCGCCAAAACTCGGACTCTTTGGTCCTGGGCCATCCGGGCCCATCACAAGTGTCAGTGGAAGGCCAAGACGACCTGTCACTGACGGCTGGTGAGAGCGTGATGCCTTGGTCGCCCTTGCGGCTCATTTCGACTGTGCAGGAGAGTCTGGATCTGCTCATCAAATTCATGAGCGGCGGTGACACCAAGGACATACTGTGCGTGGCTGCTGTGCTGGAAAGCGTCAAAAACCAGGAGTTCAAGCTGCAGGACATGACGCGAAACCTGTACGGGGTGTTTGATGCCTGTCTACGGTCGTCGGGCCTCACCAAGGAGAAGCTCCTCGCGGGGGCAAGGGACCAGTACCACCAGATGGATTCCGCGTATTCGCATTCGCACGGGCAGCAGCAGCAGCAGCAGCAGCAGCAGCAGCAGCAGCAGCAGCAACATGGCTACAACACCAATAGCCACAGCCACAATGGCAGCAGTCACAGCAGCCACAGCAATCATAGCAATTTTAACAACCACAATGGCGTAATGCCGAGCAAGAGTCTGGGTAGCTGGGTCTTGTGGGAAGGTTGGGATGAGCGGAGCGACGTTTGAAGAGCAACCACAATGGCGTGGATTACGATACCCCCTCCATTCAAGTGCACGTATGTTTGTTGAAAGTTGGGCATGACTTGGCTTTCATGGTGATGTGTCAGTTTTCTCTTTTTCCAACTTCAAGGATCCGGATAGGGCTTCACTGCTCAATGCGACCTGGCTTGGGGGAATGACAAATGCTTACCTACTAGGTAGTCAGTCAACGTTACGTTGGCCGTGACACGCGGTGTCGGTGTCGATGGACGGACCCAAGATCTTTCGTTATGAGGTCATGTGGTTGTTTTGTGATCTAGAAGATTGGATCATAGCGATGCTTTTGAAAAGATTGAGGGAAAGAGTCATATTGCGGCAAGGGGGCAATGTACGACATGTTTTACCGTCGGCTGGCGTCCAAATTCGATAGGATGTAAATCAAAGAGGACACTTTGTGTGTGACGGATGAGGCCGTTGGTTTCGCCGCCGTACCAATGAATGGGCAATGCGCGACGAGGAAGTCATCTCGATGAGAAATTGGGGTCGACGGGAGAGCAATTCCTGGAGTGGTGATGGCAAGTGTGAGGCTGTTGCTCTGGTCCGCCCGTCTCGGCCGCGAAGAAAAGACGTCGGCTCCGCGGGTGGAGAAGAGCGGGCCGCGGAGAGTTGCTCAAAAGAGGCGTAGTGAGAGGGCGAGGGGGCGAGGAGGAAACAGGCACTGGTGAAATGATGCTGCACTTACTTACTGTAGAAGATGCGTTGGGAGGGGGGAAAGAAAATGAGGGTTCGAGGCATCTTTGGCCACGGCGTTGAGTTCACCCGAGGATCCGGGTGCCATGACATGACTTTCTCAACGCGGCAAGCAGTCCACCAACAGAGCCATTTGATTGGACAAATTGTGGGCGAGACGTCATGGCCCAAAAGAGCAGGCCAAAGCTGAAAGAGGGCCGAGGCTCGGCTCTGTGTTTGCTGGAATTCGGGTCCAAAAATCTCGGGGCATCTTGAATTCATAACTGGGGCCCCCGTGAGGGTGGGATCGGCAGCGTGCAGCATGGACGACGGGGACACCTGTTGGGACGAACGATGGAAGCGACGGTCCTGATTCGCTGTTGTTTCATTCACTTGGGATGATTTACTCGTCTCTTCCCGCCTGAGCAGTGAGTGTGGCCGCTTTTTTCCCTCCTTCTCTTCCTCCTTTCCCGTCTGCTGCTCTCGTGCTACACCACTGTCATCCACCGGTCAAAATCGACGTTTCCTGGTCTGACAGGCAAAAGCGAAGGACGAGAAACCGGAAAACGATACAATGGCCAAGGCAGCAAAAGCACCCGTCTACGTCCTTGGCGTGGGCATGACCAAGTTCATCAAGCCCCGCGGCCTGGTCGACTACACGGAGCTGGGGTTCGAGGCAGGCGTCAAGGCGCTGCTGGACGCGGGCATCAACTACGACGACGTCGACCAGGGGGTGGCGTGCTACTGCTACGGGGACAGCACGTGCGGCCAGCGCGTCTTCTACCAGTTCGGCATGACCAAGATACCCGTGTACAACGTCAACAACAACTGCTCGACGGGGAGCACGGGGCTGGCCATGGGGCGGACGTTTGTGGCCAGCGGCGCGGCCGACTGCGTCATGGTGGTGGGCTTTGAGAAGATGCAGGCCGGAAGCCTGCAGAGCTTCTGGAACGACCGCGAGAACCCAATTGGCACCACGGTCAGCATGATGGTCGAGACGAGGGGGTTTGAGCCAGCCCCGGGCGCGGCACAGATGTTTGGCAACGCCGGGCGCGAGTACAAGGAGCGGTACGGGGCGACCGACGACGACTTTGCCGAGATTGCGCGCGTCAACCACGCCCACTCGCCGAGGAACCCGTACTCGCAGTTCCAGCAGGTCTACACGCGCGACCAGATCCTGGAGGCCCCGACCGTTTTCGCGCCCCTGACCAAGCTGCAGTGCTGCCCGACGTCGGACGGGGGCGCGGCGGCCATTCTCGTCTCGCAGGCCTTTCTCGACGCCCGGCCCCATCTCAGAGAGCGGGCGGTCGAGGTGGCCGGCCAGTGCATGGCCACGGACGCGCCGAGCCTCTTCTCCCGCAGCGCCATCGACCTGGTCGGCTTCGAGATGACGCAGCACGCGGCGCGGACGGCGCTGGCCGAGGCGGGCATCACCGCCGGCGACGTGGGTGTCGTCGAGCTGCACGACTGCTTCAGCAGCAACCAGATGGTCGCCCTCGACGCCCTGGGCCTTTGCGAGCCGGGCAAGGCCCACGAGCTCGTGCGCCGCGGCGACATCACCCACGGCGGCAAGTACCTCGTCAACCCGTCCGGCGGGCTCATCTCCAAGGGCCATCCGCTCGGCGCCACCGGCATCGCGCAGTGCGCCGAGCTCGTCTGGCACCTCCGCGGCTGGGCCAACAACCGCCTCGCCCCCGGCACCAGGTACTGCCTGCAGCACAACCTGGGCCTGGGCGGCGCCGTCATCGTCACCGTCTACCGCCGCGCCGACGGCCAGGTCGCCCCGGACAGCCTGAACGACGCCGCCGTCGCGGCCGCCAACGGGCTCGGCTACAACCCGGCTACGGTGGCTAGGGGTTTCACCAGAGAGCAGGCCACGGCTGTGCGGAGTCGCAAGCACTCGAGCGACTGGGCCCTGCAGGACACGCAGGACAAGGTGCTGTCTGCGCAGCTGTAGTGGGATCATGTCGCTTTGGAGGGAAGACGAAAGGTTTTTTTTTTTTTTTGGTTCTTTTTCTCCTTTTTTGCCGGTGTCACCCATGATTTGGGTATGTGGGTACCTGAGGTGCAGTACTATAGCAGGAGAAGGAAAGGCCTGGTGGTGAGATGCACTTGGCACGGACAGGAGCATTTAGTCAATGAGGTGATGGTATTTTTCTTTCTCGTTGAAAAAAAGGCATAATGAATGATCAGAGGCTATGTTCTATATTTTCCTGATATTTACGAAGAGGAAAGTTGCACGACGGAGCGTGCAATGATGCAATCAATGAATGCTCCACAAGTCAAGACGACCGATGAACTTGCACATGCAGGCGACGCGACTGGGAGCCAGGCATGAAGTTATAGTGGGCTGTGCTGTGGGCGCGCTCCGTCATCCCGCCAGACTATTTTCTTCCCGGATAGGTACGATGCTGGAACAGACATGCACGCACCTAGGATGCCGTCCCATTCCGTCCCTTGACTCTTGGTGAGACGAAAGTCGTGACGAGACTGACCGCGCGAGCGAGTCCGTGAACGCGTCGTCTAATCGCTTGTTTTACCGCCTTCTCGCCGCCTCGCCAACCTCGCCAACCTCGCCATCGCCATCGCCATCGCCATCGCCATCGCCATCGCCATCGCCATCGTCAACCTCGCCCGGCCTGCCTGCCTCATCTTCTCAACACCACCAAACACGCACACGCACACGCACACGCACACGCACCCTTCATGTTTCACCAATTCCCCCTATTGCCCACCGAACTCCGCCAGCAGATATGGCACGAGCACCTGTCACAGCTCGACGACCGGCCGGCCGTGTTCCTGTACTCCCAGGACCTCTTCCCGCTGTGGCCGTCGCGGCGGCCGCTGGTGCAGCTCCCCACGGCGCCGACGCTGCACGTCGACTCGGAAGCGCGGGCGACGACGCTCGCGTGGGCGCGCGGCCGCGACGTGCGCCTGACGTACCGGGCCGAAACGCGCGGCCACATCCTCACGCGGCCCTTTGACCCGGCCCGCGACTACCTGTACGTGCCGCGGTCCGAGTGGGAGGACTTTACCGAGCTGTCGGAGTGGGCGTTTGAGCAGTTGGGCATCGTGCACCTCGCCCTGCCGGCTTTCACCTCGTACTACAGCTACATGGAGGTTATGTACATCATGTGCAGCTGCCCGAGGCTGCGCAGCCTGCTGAGCGTCTGGGGCAAGGCGCCTGATCTCAGGTGCGCCGCCGCCGGCACCGTGACCTGGGCCATGATGGACATGGACGACTCGGAAAAGGAGGAGGAGGAGGAGGAGGAGGAGGAGGAGGAGGAGGAGGAAGACGAAGACGACGAAGACGAAGACGACGACGACGAGGATGAGGATGCGGATGCGGAGGATGAATTGGACGTGGCAGGCGAGAGAGAAGCCACCGATACAGAAGAGCCGGGGACGAAAAGACGCAAAAAGACACGAGATCCCCCCGAGGAGGAGGAGGACATGTGCGACGTCAAGTTCTCGGCCCACGTCCAGCCGCGGTGGGAATTGGTGGACGAGCACGGCCCCCTGGTGAGCATGTGCATCTGGGACCCGGTCGACGGCAGCGAGAGCTGGGAAGAGGAGGAGCTGGACATGTGGATGAGCGAGATGGAGGAGGCCCTCCTCACCACCGAGCTGCCCGAGCACGTGTACGATGCAGACGAGTCGAGGTTCCTGATTGACATGAGGGCCGTCAGGGCCGTCTTGCGCGACTAACGGCGCCGCGTGTGTGTGTGTGTGTGTGTTTGTGTGTGTTTCTTTGGGTTCTGGAAGAAATGCTACAAGTTAAACTGGCTTTGTGTATACGATTATGGGCTTTGCATCAAGATGGCTGGACACTGTTCTCTTCTTGCTTCTTGCTTCTTTCTTTTTCTTTCTTTTTTTCTTCTCATATTTCGGCCGTGTGTTTTTTGTGTATATACCCGGCCGAATGTTGAAGAGGCGCGGGGAGCAATATTTACCCAAGGAGCGACTATTTACAAAACAAATTTCAAAAGCGAGCTGCTGCGCCGCATAGACGTGAGTTTTTCGTCAGCAATGTTGCCGCATCTCGGGTCTCGCGAACCCGAATTGGTTTCTTTGACCACTTCCCATCCAAAAAGGTACATACATACCTTGTACCTTTGGTACATTCATACGCAGACAAGTGTAAGTCCCGGAAAACCGTCTGACGCGGCCACTGTCCATGCTGTTTTGTGGGCCGAGCTTGCAAGTGAGCAGGTTTGCGCTAATTGAACAAACAATTTCTTTTTTTTTTTTTTTCCTTTTTTTGCTGTTTCTTCCCTTGTCTGTATTGTACAGAGGAGAAGAGGAAGAGGAATCAAGATTCATACATGTATGGACGGCATCAAGAAGAAGGTGTCGACGGCTTGACCAGAAAAGACCCCTTTTAAATGCTCGTCTTGGCACTGCCGGCCCGCTCCGTGATGCATGCATGATGCGCCTCCTAAGCGGCAGACACATACATACTATGTATGTACCTAGGTATGTAGTGGCTGTCTCTTGTAAGAGCAGGTCAGGGATACGCACATCATCTTGACATTTAGGGGGGGGGAAATGCGGCGTGGCGCAAGGCGCAACAGTACATGAATAGGCCCCCCTTTGTCGCCAATGAGCATGTTTCATAGGTTAGGTAGGTAGTTACATGCTTTGAAGCGAGTGACGGTGCAGCAAGCAGCTCGTGCGCTACGCGGGGTGGCTGGCTTACATTATGCAGTGTTGGTTGTTGGTCCTGCCTTCCCCCCCCCCTCCCCCCCCAGCCTCCGTGCATGGGGTCTGTGTCTGGTGTATTATTAAGCTGTCAGCCATTTATCAATCGCGACATCGCTCCCTTGTCTCACCGACTGTGACGTGACGGCTTTCCCCTTCTCATCTTCTTCCGTCTCGACTTTGAAGCAGCGCTGCAAAATATTCCAAACGATTTGTTCCTCGTCTCTAAGTAAAAGGAAAAGGACGTGTGAGAGCGAGAGAGAAAGAGAGAGATCGTACTGTCGCATCATCATCCACGACCAGCCATCATGTCTGATCTGCACACATACAAGCTGGGAATCGCCATGGCCTGTGGAGGCTGCTCCAAGGCCGTTCAGACGGTCCTTACGAAGCTCGAGGAGCCGCTTGGTATGAAGACATCGCGACGTCTCGCGCGCAAAGACGCAGCATGTTGCCGCGCTAACACTAACGCGAACCTGTATAGACATTAAGAGTTCCCGAGTAGACAAGGACGACGTTATTGAGTTCAACAACAAAAAGCTGGGCACGGCAGAGGTGGTGACCACCTCTGACTATACGAAGCTTTTCGGACCGCTCAAGGATGCCAGCAAGCCGGTTGAGTATGCTGCAGAGATTAAGCCAGACGGCACCGTGGTGCCGCTCCCCTTGCAGTGATCTTGAGCCGACGAGGATAAGAGATGACGGCGGCTCGTCGCGAGGCGCGTGTTGGGTGACTTTCTGAAGAAGTGACGGCCAAGTCTCTGTTTGCTGCTCTGAGTGATGAATGGCAAACAAGGCACGCGAGATGATTTATCGAGGACGAGATAGATGTTGAGAGAGCATGATGACAACGAGAGGGAGCTGCTGCGAGGCTCGCTGACAAGTGAGCCTGCGGTAAGTAAAAGTAAAGGAGAGGAGAAAAGAGAAAAGAGAAAAAAAAAAGCGTGCAAATAGAATAGAGCAATTCTTGTAGTGATTGAATGCTTTTTGATGAATTATTCCGTGGAAATAGGACACGTCGAGAGGAAGGGAGGCATTCATTCCACTTGCTCAGTATTGATATTTGGCTTTTTTTTTTCTTTTTTTTATTCGCTTTGATTTCCTTGATACGAAGATGGCAAAGCACTCGATTGTATATCTTTTTGCTTACTGTTCCATGGGAGTACGATCCCTTCCGCCAAGTTGCCCGACGCAGGTGCATAGCTCGAGTGGGATGGATGCCAGATGTTTACATTTGTACATACTTGCACAATGAGGCAGAATGGCGTGCGTACAACGGACCAATGAAACATTTGTATAACGTTGAAAAAAAAAAAAAATTACAGTGCATGGTGGCAGCATGCATTGATGGCCAAAACTTTGTTTGTACCCCGGAAAAAACCGGCCGTCTCTTTTCCGACCGTTGGCTGATCATCTGCAGACATTTGCGCCCCCCCATCGTTGGTTTTTAATGCCGCCGAGAAGGGGGGTGGCGTGGCGTGACTTGCAGGCAGCAACGGAGACTTATATCAAACAAACTCTCTATTCGCTGGTGGAAAGATGACTGGCGTGTGTGTGTGTGTTCCCCTGCCCATGGGCCAGACATAACCGACCAGTCGCCGTCGTCGTTGGGATTCAAGAGGCTCGTCACATTTTCCATCTGATTTCTAGGCATGGAATACGAAAGCGGGGTGCGTTGGAATAATGTGTTTTGCTTCAAGGTGAGTGAGTGTAATACAATGACGGCTGGCATCACAGTTCTAGCTCAAACCAAAGATTCAAAATGAATCTCAATTTAGAGCCTCGTCCTGCCTTTTTTTTTTCCCTGAAAACACCCGAGGATCCAATCTCCCCCCCCCCAAGCTGAGCGGGAATGAATGATGGAAAGGTGCCAAGTCAGGACGCAAAGCAAGATTGGATGCACCTCGGCATTGAAAAACCAAACCCGTTCACGGCCTCGAGCATCACGCGCATTGTCGAAAGCATCCACTCACTGAAACAAGACGGGCCCTGGCAACGGATTCCGCCCAACGCACCGAAACCCGAGTCTTACCTTTGCACAAAGCCGCCCATTGCCATGCGTGACCCCGGAACTTTCGGCGCCACAGTCGACTGTTTAGTTGTCGAGGGGGAGCCTCTGGTGATGTGTGCGTGTGTGCATGACGGGGGACGGGGGAGGGGCGTGGATAATCACGCATTCTGTCTTGGTGCAATCGAGCTTGCGTTGGTACGTATAAATGCACTCTTTTGTCCGGTATAGCTCGTTCCGTTTTGATTCGGGTGCTGTTATTCAAAAAAGATCGGAAAAAAGAGAGAGAGTGTGTGTGTGTGTGTAAGAAAAGAAAACCCAAACATCAATTGAATTCGAATCACTCATACCATCACCATCGCCGACATCATGACCGGTCCTCAGATCCCCGCAGAGCAATGGGCCGCGGTGGTTGAAAAGACGGGAGGACGTACGCGATATCTCCCCTACCTGCTGGAAACATGACGTTCATGGGCGCGGACAAGTTGCTAACATCACGTCCCATCTTTCTCTCAGCCGTCGTGTACAAAAAGATTCCCGTGCAGAAGCCCGGCCCCGACGAGGTCCTCGTCAACGTCAAGTACTCGGGCGTCTGCCACACCGACTTGCACGCCATGCTGGGCGACTGGCCTATTCCGACGAAGCTGCCGCTGGTAGGAGGCCACGAGGGCGCCGGCGTCGTCGTGGCCCGCGGCGAGCTCGTCCGGGACGTTGAGATTGGCGACCACGCCGGCATCAAGTGGCTCAACGGCTCGTGCCTCAACTGCTCCTACTGCAACAACATGGACGAGCCGCTGTGCGAGAAGCAGCTCCTCTCGGGATACACCGTCGACGGCTCCTTTCAGCAGTACGCCGTCGCCAAGGCCGCCCACGTCGCCCGCATCCCCAAGGACTGCGACCTCGAGGCCGTCGCCCCCATCCTGTGCGCCGGCATCACCGTCTACAAGGGGCTCAAGGAGTCGGGTGCCAGGCCGGGCCAGTCGGTCGCCATTGTCGGCGCAGGCGGCGGCCTCGGCAGCTTCGCCATCCAGTACGCCAGGGCCATGGGGCTCGACATTGTCGCCATCGACGGCGGCCAAGACAAGAGGCGCGTCTGCCTGGACCTGGGCGCCGCCTCCTTTGTCGACTTTCAGACATCGCCAGACGTCGTCGCCGACGTCAAGGCCGCCAGCCCCGACGGTCTCGGCCCCCATGTCGTCCTCCTCGTCGCCGCCCAGGAGAAGCCCTTCCAGCAGGCCACCCAGTATGTCCGGGCCCACGGCACCGTCGTCTGCATGGGCCTGCCCTCGGGCGCCAAACTGTCCGCCCCCGTCTTCGACACCGTCACCCGCATGATCACCATCAAGGGCAGCTACGTCGGCAACCGCGCCGACACTGCAGAGGCCATTGACTTCTTCCGCCGCGGCCTCATCAAGGCGCCCTCCAAGACGGTCGGTCTGAGCCAGTTGCAGGACATTTACAAGCTAATGCACGACGGCAAGATAGCCGGACGCTACGTCGTCGATACCAGCAAGTAGCGAAGCAGCGTGTCTCAAAAGCAAGAAGAAGACGGTAAAAGAACAACAAAAAGAAAAAAAAAGAAAAGAAAGGTCTCTTGTTGATGAGGAGGGAAAGATGATTCCTCAAAACAGGCGAGTTTGAATTTGTATTTCTGCAATTGCTAGACATACATGTAGGAGGAGGAGTAGCAGACGATACGTAAGGCGCAGAAGTGGGTGCATACAAGAGCGTGGCGTGAGGTGCTGATCAAGAAGAAGAAGAAGGAGAAGAAGAAGGAGAAGAAGAAGAAGAAGAAATGAATATAGTTGCGGCCTTTTTTTTTTTTTTTTTTGAAGGAGTTTCACTCAGCCAAAGAGCATTGTGTAAAAGCAGATAAAAAAATGTCGCATTCCTATTTTGAAGCTGTTTGGTGTTGTTGACCCCTGCCATTCCACACAGACGCTTGCCTTGGAACCTCTATGGGAGATTGGATAAAGTGTTACCGTTTCTACCCGTGTCCCAACTTCGTCGCCGCGCCTGGTCCAGTTCCCTGCGTGGGTGTAAACTCGGGCAGCACTCCTGGAGATGACTCGTTCAACGGCTGCGTAGGGCATTCAGGGAATCGCCGTTGCTCCAAATCTTCTCTTTAATAGTTTTTCCGCCCTCTCCCCTTTTCCCGCCTGATGGCGTTCAACACTTTCTACCCCACCCGAATTCCCTGACATCAATGGACAAAGGCAGTGAGACGCTGCCTTCCATGTACACGAATCGTCACGGTAAAGTCGTCTCATGAGCCTCCGGGGCCTCCAAGCAGGGCAAATCTTCGCACAATGCTGGGTCCGTATTCCTGGTACTACATTCACGTCTCAGCTTTGGACTCTCTCCTCATCTTCGCTTTCCAGACATTCGCACCAAAATGACGTACCTCTGCTTTCGTGTGGCAGTAGGAGCGGAACTCGGGGGTCTGGCCGAGCAGACTGCCGCCGAACCATGGTCCATGACGTTGGCGCTTGTGGGTGATGACCTGCACCTCGAGACCTCCGCTGCGAGCTCCTCCGCTGCGCATCTCGCTGGCTCGGATCCTAGCATCGACGAGATGCTTAATGTCCCTCTGCAGACGTCGGCCGAAATCCCTGTACAGAGTGCTCCCGCCAGACAGCACAATGTTCTTGTACAGACCTCGTCGCACATCAATGGGCGACTGCTGGATCACGCCATCGACAACAGTCGGCAACGGTGTCAGGAAGTCAGAGCTGTAGATTTCCGGATTGAAAAAGATTTCTGGCGCCAGGAAGCGCTCATATCCAACATCGACAGTGACCTGGCGGCCGCCCGGATGCGACACGACGTGCTTGGCAAACCTTTCACGATCGCGGTCGTACTTTGCAAATTCCTTGACGATATCCGGACAGACGTAGCAGTATTCCTCTTTGATTTCTTGAGCCGTCTTGAGGGATGAGTCAGGCTCGCCACGGTCCCGGAGCAGCGACTGCACAAAGTAGGTAATGTCTCGGCCTGCGATCGGGATCGACTTGATGGACGAGCCAATTACATAACCTTCGGCAACGGGAATGACATGCGTCACTCCATCACCAGAGTCAATGACAGTGCCCGTCAGCGATCGATCGGTGACCTTGGACGAGGTCCACGACGCAGCGAGGGCGAGCACAGCTTGAACGGCAATGTACATGCCCGCGCAGTTGAATGATTCAAAGAAGATTTCAGCCGCATTTTCTCGATTTTCGGGAGGGTTGAGCGGCTGGAGAAGAGATGTGAGCAACGAGGACAAAGGCCGGCTTCGACATGCCCACAAAGCTTGTCAAGACTTACGGGCTCCGTTAGAAGGAAGTAGTGATCCTCCGGCTCTACTCGCAGATACTTGAAGATTGAGTTTGACCAGAAGCGTTCCATGTGGTCCTGGCAAGTCGTCAGTCCAACCTGTACAATCGCTGGGGCAATGAACATACCCAGTTCTCGATTTGACCGTGTCGTATGGGATAGTGAAGGCCATATCCTGTGAAACAAATGAGCTAGCTGCTGCAGCGCGAGACGGAGGCAAAGCCGGCATCCCACATACCAGGCCCTGAGGCGGCGCCCAACGCCTCGTCTCCGATGTAGAAGTCGAGATCCTCGGTCCCGCGCTTCGAGCTCAGATGACTGCTGGGACCAGCGCCGCCAGTGAGAAATGATGGCTTGTTCGCGACAGCAGGACGTCCTGAGCCAGAGCCACCGCTGCCACCGGCGGGACCTTTGGTGGCGATGGCGGTTGGAAAGACAAACGAGGGGGAGTCGTTTCCGGCGAAGCCTGAAGCTGGGTGTCAATGGAGGCCGCTGCACAAACGGATTACGAGCGTACCCAGCTTGGAAAATCCCGTGCCGCTGCATTTCGTCAGATTCGCTGCTCTCTCTCTCTCTCTCTCTCTCTCTCTCTCTCTTTCTCTTTCTCTTTCTCTTTTCTCTCTATCTCACTCCCTCCATCTCCGTCCTCATTTGAAGGCATTGACTTACTTGTCCATGACAACGGCGGGGGTTTGGTTCGCCATGATGGAGGGACGCGGGCTGCCGATGCGCGCTGGGGAGGACGAGCCAATCGAGAATGAGGCGATGAAGGAAAGGACGGTTGGAGGCTTCGTCGTCACCTCTGGCCTAAAGTGGGGGTCTGACCTTTGGAGTTTGAGCAACGTATTGAGTGGGTTGTACGTCGTTGGGTCGCATGCAGTCCAAGTCCTGCCTTGCTTAGAACCCGCACGAAAAACCTTGGGCTGTCAGAAGGGGTGGAGCTGATGGTGGGGGGTTCGAGCCAATTACTGTAGTGGGCAGAGCTATTTAGCTGCCCAGCCCACGTGCTGCATGCGCCAGGCAAGAAAGACTCTCTCCCGATCAACGCCTGTGAAGAGAGAGGGGGAGGGGGGAGGGGGGCTCTGAATTGTTTCGCGAAATCCATGCAGATTGATACTTTGCTAAATACTCTGTTGCAAGCGTCTAAAAAACTTGTTCCTCAGCTCAAGTTTTGGCGGCAAGACCACCCAGATGAGACAGACACGGGACATCAATTTCTGGGTTTCAGTGAAGCACAAGCTTGGACGTCATGGTTTGTGTCGGAAGGCTCGACCCATCCCCTGAGCCCGACTTGCTTTTCGCAGCGAGCTGCAAAAAAAGGACATTAAACAAGCAGCTTCGTGTTTCTTGAGCCAAGCCTTGAGCTTCGCTTCCTGTTGTCCGTCCCGTCCCGTCTGGACTACACCATCACCACACCTTGCCCATCATTTGTATAAACATCATTTCATTGGCATCGTTATCTTTCGAATCAAAACTCGTCCTCCCTCCTTTGACCCCATGCACGGCGACTAGAATGAGCGTCTCGAGCCCAAATGTGGCCTCCGAATTGATGGCTCGCCACAACCATGGCATAGATGGGACCCTGGATCGTATCCTTCGTCTCAGTCCAAAGCAGAAAAGCACCCCGGCCATCTTTGTCCACGCAGGAGCCGGTTTCCACAGTCATCAAAATGAGCATGTCCATCTGGAGGCCTGTGTCTCGTCCGTTCATCCCCCTCTCCGTGTCTTGACTTGGCATCCATCTTGGCAAGAAAATCACTCGCTTCGTTCTAACAATGACTTCCTCTCACTAGAGCTGTCACGATGGGCATGAAGTTCTTAAAGGCAGGAGCTACAGCAACGGAAGCAGTCGAGGCGGCCCTTCGAATCCTGGAAGATAGAGAAATTACCAACGCGGGATATGGTTCGAATCTATCCATCGACGGAACCGTAGAGTGCGATGCCACCATTGTCGACCATCTCGGCCGGAGTGGTGCTTGCGGTGCCGTCCCCAGTACGTGCCTCCCATCCGCGCCTCATCCTCTGGGCTAGTCGTCAACAATCTTACATGATGCAGACATTCGCAACCCCATTTCCCTCGCAAAGCTTATTCTAGATGCTAGCAGTCGGCCTCTGAGTCTCCGACGAGTTCCGCCCAATGCGCTCGTCGGCGATGGCGCTCGTAAATTCGCAGAAGAACACGGCATGGCCACTTGCGCGAATGAGTATCTCATCTCGAGGAATTCTCGTGATCGATTTTTTCGATGGCAAGACGATCTGTTACAGGCAGAAGAGAGGCTACAAGACATTCGGCAAGATCCCAGTCCCTCGTCAATGACCGCAATGTCTATTCCGTCTCAATACGGTACTCCTTTATCTCCAAGCATTCAGGTCCCTCGCGAACACAGAGCCGCCATCATGGCTTGCACGTGGAATGAGGGCCAGCCCGACACACCGGCTTCTGAGATGGGTAGCTTGCAAGATGTTCCTCTTTTTGCATCACGGGTGTCCGTGACACCGGTCTTCCCCATGTCCAACGCCCCTCGAACACCTGTCCCTCGGCCTTTGTCAGGCCCAGCAACCGTGGCTGGCGCCAGAACGAACGGTTCAGCTACGTCTCGTGGGCAGCATCCATGCAGGCCTGTTGAATCGCGAGCAAACAAGGAGAAAGACTACGATGAAATACGACAGGACACCTCTGATTCTCGAATATCCATCTCAACCCCTTTCCATGATGGTGCATCCCCTAAGAAGCGACGTGCTGAAAACCAGGAGACGTTTGAGAAACCAGTCGATGCCTCGCCTATGTCGGTGGACTCACACAGCACAAAACGTCGTCCGTATGCTGGAAGTTCGTCTCAACAGCCCAGCCCGCTTGTATCTCGCGATCACGCACTGTCATATAGCAGAGATGACGACATGATTACCGACACTATTGGTGCTATTGCGATTGACGATCAAGGCAGGATTGCCGCTGGGTCTTCGTCCGGTGGCATCGGCATGAAACACCGAGGACGACTTGGCCCCGCCGCGCTGGTTGGTATCGGGACTTCTGTCGTACCATGCGCAGACGATGACGAACAAGGAACCACTGTGGCTGCTGTCACGAGTGGTACGGGGGAACACATGGCAACGACCATGGCGTCTCAGCGATGTGCCGAACGAATTTACCAAGGAACTCGACGTGGTCCTGGCGGGGTGGATCTACCGGATGACGACGACGATGCCGTGCTAGAGTCATTCGTTGCGCAAGACTTTATGAATCATCCAAGCGTCAAGGGTTCCGATTCGCAAGGCGCTATTGGAGTCATGGTGGTCAAGAAGTGCCGAACCGGGTACTACCTCTACTTTGCCCACAACACAGATTCGTTTGCTCTCGCCTCGATGGGAGCACTGGACGGAAAGCCGGTGTGCACCATGTCTCGGCTACCAGCCGGTGCTCAGATTGCCAAGGGCGGTTGCAAGATACGAATTGCCTAAACTAAATCATGGTCTTGGGAACCCGTTTGGAGATGTACGGGTCAAATTTGTCTAGATTGGCACAGAACGAATGAGGCACAAGCTGTGCTCGAGCTTTTTATGCTTTATGAATAGCGGTATGCTTATTCTATGAAATTGATACCCCCCGCCCCCAAACCTTCATCCGTAGCAGTTTCTCTACGACTCCTGAGATAGCACACCCGCTTCATTGAGCAAATCACCTAGAGGTGCGAGTGTGGCCATGGCTGTGGATGCTTAAATTCGTGAAATGGTCTCAGATTTTGACGTGAAATCGTATAAATGTACATTCCCAAAACATTGCCTTGCGGCTTGTTCATATGCTAGATGCCGTCGATTGAATTTCCAAGTACCAGATACCAAATTCCCCGGTGACTGGACCGAAAGGCTTGCCGCAGCCCAGACCGTCCGTATCGCCCTATCTTGAACACAATTGTACAAACCCCGAGAACTAGGGAGTAGGAGAGATGGCTTACTCTCATTTAACCCGCAAGAGCTGTCTCACTTGGTGTGCCATACCGTGAAAACAGAATCATGCGGCTATGAATCAGCTTTTCGCTACCGCAAGGGTGTTCCTGCACCACTGCCAGTTCCCTCACGGCCGCTGCCATTAGCGATCCTCTTCTTCTTCTTTTTCTTCTTCGGCACGACGGCCGGTTTAGAGCCATAGTTGCCCAGGGCCAACTTGTTCTCGCACGTGAGGCATTCCGAGTTTTCGGGGATTTCGCAGAATATGCTGAGGCAAATGGAGCAAACGAAGCCTGTGTCGACGACCCTTCCGTGACAAAAGCAGGCTGCACGAAAGTCCACCGTGTCGTGGGTGGGTGTGATCAGAGACTGTCGAGCTTCTGTATCGGCGATGAGGCCAAACATCAGATAGGTGAGGAAGCCCTGGGGCTTGGAGGCAACGAGGAAAGTGCCGTTGGTGTTGAAACAAGCCTGTTGGAGGAAGGTGGAGTTTCCGGAGAGGGCGAGGGTATCGATGGCTATCTGGGCATGCGAGGCGGCAAAGACGGCGTTCATGGTGGGTATGTACTGTGAAGATTCCGAGTCGGACACGGAGACGACGAGAATCCGGCCCTTCAAGGGGGGAGGCGCGGTATTGCTGGACGGGACAGCCTCAGCCAAGCTGCCCGAGGGTCCGCTCAGTGCTACAGAGGACTTGTTGATGTGACAGAGCGCGAGAGTCAGCGCCCCAGAGAGCTGCGTGGTGGTGCTCTCCAGGTCCAGCTCGGTGGTTGTGTCCATGAGGCTCTGGACCGACGAGAGGACAGCTGCTTCGATCTGCGCAAACTGCGGGTACTTGTTGGCCGACTTTTGGGGGATCTCGCGTGGCGCATCCCTCATCTGTTCATCTCCCGAGCCATCTCTCCGTGAAGGCGGCGGCGGCGGCATGGGATAGAGCCAGACGGCTCGATTCACGTGGGCTGCCAGCACGGCGACCTGGTTGGCGTTGCTGAAGGCGAGGTGGGCGTTGACAAAGACGAGTATGTTGGCGATGGCCTTGGACAGCGGGAGGACTCCGTCGAGAGCGGCCCAGGCGCGCGGGTTCGTGTCTAGGATGACGACGAGGGCTGATGGCGTCTCCTCGGCGGTGGTGACCTCGTAGTGCGCAGAGTCGTCGACGGCGTCCATGGTGGACAGGCGGCAGGGCCGTCGGAGGCAGCTACGAGGTCAGGTTGAGTTTTCTTCTTCTTCTTCCGCAATAATTTTGTTGGCAAATTTGTTTCTTTTCCCTTTCTCTTTTTTTCTTTGAGTGCGATGTCGAGTGAGACGAGGTAGAAACTCAGTGGTGGTTTGACTTGCGTGTCTTTGCGCCTCGGGGAGCTCGATGACGTTTGACTTGACCGTGGGTTGTATTAAGAAGAGATGGAGTAAAGGAGTGACGGAGAAAGGAAAAGGAACACTCGGTGTAAATTGTCGTTGCCAAGTTTGAGTTGAATGTCACATAGATCGGTGTCGCGGGACAGGTCGACGAAGCTGGGCTAGCTAGGCGAGTACTTTTGGTTATCGAATCTGTTCGCTAGGTACCTAGTAGTTGAGGCGGAAAGACGAGCGCCTGTCTTTCAGGACCTCAGGACCTGCCTGCTGAGATCTGACGCAATCTAAGAGACAGGCAGCTTTTTGGCACTCAATTACTACTACTACACACTAGACACACGTGATCTTCAAGGCAACCAACACCCACTGTAACATGAAGCTTTGGCACTCTGCAAGGGGGTCTCGGTAGTGGGGCGTGGGGGCCCTTGAGCTTGCTGATCTGACGTCTTATCGCTTTATCGTCGGAGGGGCAAAGGTCGCCGGGCAGCTGCACATCTGTGCTCACACCCAAACTTGCCAACCATCCAACAGAAACCCTCCCTCCCCATGACGAACCAGATATTGCCAATGTTGCAGATCAAGGTGCCGAGCCAAAGTGGAGAACGGGGCACCATGTCGACTTTCTAAGGCGTGAGTTTGCGGAGCTGCAACTTTCTTCATGCCCACACAGCTCATGAGAACAACCTCACACTCTCGTTTCAACAGACAGAGTCACGGAAAGGCCTAGCGTTGCTTTGAACTTTTTCTTTTTCTCTGGTTTTTGTTTGGGGTTTGAAAAAAATTTTCGTTTAAAAAAAAAGAGTTTACCTCGATTAGCCGACTTTTCTTCCTGGTCCACTTTCCCGGGGAAGGTCTTGTGTGTTTCACAAGACACATCAACTTTTGGGCTTTGCCATCATTTGGCCAGCTCCTTGGTTCACTTGGGACTAGTAGTCTACTTCTGTGGATTCCGGCTCACCAAAGTTGTCCATCTGTTTGCTCAGCTTGGAGCCATGACCGAAACACTACAGGGCTCGGCTCCGGCCGCGACACTCGAGGATCAAACTCTTCTCGTCTTTGCCCGTCTCATGGAGGGCGGTCAAGAAGACGAATCTACGTGCAGGGAGCTCGACGAGCTGACCAAGCTTCTCAATCACGACGCCGAAGCACAACTAAAGGACAAAGACTACAAAACGATATGCAGCGTTATTGATGGCGACTGCGTTGACACAGTTCTTTGTTATCTCGACATGCGGCAACCGAGTATTGTGCGCGGCCACGCCACACTCACCACATCTGCCTATCTCAAAGCCGCTGGAGAAGATGGGTCAAAGAAGCTGTCGGCATTCTTCTTCGAGCGCGTACAGAGAGGCACCTATGACGACTATATCGTGGCCTTTTGCGTCGCCTCTGCAACGTTTCCCATTGTGCCTGAGCTGACGTCTGAGCTGTTCTTGAGCGAGGGTTTCTTGAGCACCCTCGGGCCCCTGATGAGAAGGGAATGGAAGAGCCGCAAGGTCGAGACGGCTTGTTTGGAAATGCTGAACGCAGCTTCCATGAACTCGGTGTGTCGTGAGGCTGTGCAGAAGTACTGCATCGAATGGCTCGAGGAGGTGGTCGACCAGGATCCTACGGGCGTGACGGAGGGCCCGAATCGAGAACCCAAGGTGCAAGGCGAAGGAGGCTCAATCTCTATGAGAAGACACTCGGAGCAAGTCCAGCACTTGGCCGCTGTCATTTTGGCCAAGTTGAAGGTATGAAGACCAGGTCTGTCGCAGCTCTTGTTCGACTTCCCGGCTCTCCTTCGCTGCGATGCATGATTCTCATTCCCATTCTCATTGGAGAGGAGACCACGGCCATCATCCAACACCAGGCTGACGCGCAGCATGAAGGCAGTTCCTTCCAAGTCTTCAATGAGTGATCCCAACAAATCAAGAGTTGAACCGGCCAGCTCTAGCATCGAAGAGTTATCTGGGCTGTTCACGAAGGTGATACTTCGGGACGAAGACGACGACGACAAGCAGCATTCCGTGGAGGGACTTGCCTATGCCTCGCTCCAGCCTAAAATCAAAGAGAGCATTGCCAGCAACGAGAGCTTACTGAGAAGATTACTCAAGACGCTGACCGACGCAGAACCCAGATCGCACACCACCTATGGCGCTCTGAGCATTTTTGTCAATCTGACCCGGTACAGGCCGGCGCTTTCGGAAGAAGAGAAGAAAATGTCACAGTTGAAGGCATACGCAGACGCTGCAGGCAAATTGGCTGAACCAGATCCTTTGGACGACGACGATCATGTTGCCAAGCGGTGCGAGGCTGTCTTCAGCGCCGGCATCATCCCAGTACTAGTCACACATAGCAAGAACGGGTCGACAGCATCACTCAGCCTCATCATATCCATCATTCATTCCATCGCCAGGACTAAATCGCTTCGTGGCTCCCTCGCACAACAAGGTGCAGTGAAACTTCTTCTCGTTGCCTGGGCAGCCATTCCCGAGACGGAGCAAGTTCCCCGACGAACGGCCGCACAGGCACTCGCCCGCATCCTCATCAGCACAAATCCCGCCCTGGTTTTTGGAGGGAACCGATCAAACCCCATAAATGCGGCCATACGACCGCTCATCTCGGTTCTCCCGCCTGACCCAGCCGCAGAAACACGCGACCTCCTGCCGACGTTTGAGGCGCTCATGGCCTTGACCAACTTGGCCTCGCTAGAGGACGCCGACACGCGCGGCAGCATCATCAGACTGGCGTGGCCCTATGTCGAGGAACAGCTCTTGTCATCAAATCATCTAATCTCCAAGGCTGCTGTCGAACTGGTCTGCAACCTGATGCAGGCGCCAGAAGGCATCGCTCTGTACGCGGACGGCAGTCAACAGGCCGGCACGCGTCTGCACATCCTGCTGGCCCTCGCTGACGCAGAGGACGAGGGAACACGTAGTGCGGCAGGGGGCGCATTGGCTTCTCTTTCGGGCTTCGAGTCCGTCGTGCGTTATATTGTTCAGCGAGACAGGGGCGTCAAGGTCATATTGGGCATGTGCAATGATTCAGACCCGGGGCTGAGACACCGAGGGGTGGTGACGGTCTATAACCTGGTCATGGCGGAAGGTGAAGCTGGTCAGCTGGCGCGAGACAAGGTTGCGGAGGAAAATGGCGTTGAGATTCTGAAGGACTGCATGAAGCAGAGTCGGCAGCCCGAAGTGCTGCAGATCGCCGTGGAAGCGCTGAAGGCATTGCTCGGACAGGCGTAGGCCTACGTGAACAATTGGATGCAGAGCTCCCCTGTGTGTTGAATATCGTCGGGCATGTAGTGGATGAAAAGGGGCGGAGAGGTGAATGAGAACGTTCTCGTCATCATACGCGTCTACAATAGACTTTGTCGACACGGGATTAATCAGGCTTTCTCCCCAAGAGTTGTGAGAATTCATGACTGTTGGGTGTTGCGCATTGTTCGTTCAATTATGTACTCTCTTCATCGCATCTGTTCAAGATGGCCACTCCCTCGACGTGGCCGGTCTGAGGGAAGAAGTCGAATCCAACCAAGCTCTCAATGGTATACCGAGCCCCCTCGCCCTCACCTCTCACCAAGATTCCCACATCCCTGGCCTGCGTATGCACATTACAGCTGACGTAGAGGATCCTCCTGGGACCAAAACGCCTCAGCTGGGCCAGAAAATCGCCATCGCATCCCTTGCGCGGCGGGTCAAGAACGACGACGGTCTCGTCAGCGGGATACGTGACGCTCTTGAACAGCTGGCCTGCATCGGCGGCGATGAAGCGGCATCGATCCTCGCCGAGGCCATTGAGGTCGGCGTTTTTGCGCGCCGAGGCAATGGAATCAGCTGCGATGTCTATGCCGGTAGAGTGCTGAAAGGTGGAGGATAGGGTGATTGTGAAGAGGCCGGAGCCAGAGTAGGCGTCGATGAGATACTTGACGGAGGACGGCGACGAGGGGGGCAGGATGCCATGGCGGACGTAGCCGGTGAATTTGGGCAGGATGGAGTTGTTGTTCTGGAAAAATGAGCCGGCCGGGTTGGTGAAGATGTACGAGTCAATGTACTCTGTAGTGGTAGCCTTGAAATCCGTCTCGCATGACTTGACGTAGACGTGGTGCTGGTCCTCTGTGCGCGTCAGGTGCGGCACGAGGAGCTGCTCGTCGACGGGCTTGCTGTAGCGATGCGTGTTCTCGCGGAGGAGAATGGTGGCGCCGCGCTTGTACTCGACGTACTCGGCCTGCATGCGCTTCCGTTCACGAGCCATGCCCAGACGCACGGCCGAGGTGCCAATGGGACAGTCCTCGATGTCCAGCACCTTGCGCTGGCCCTTCTTCATGAATCCAATGTCCGGGCAGCTTTCAAAAACGGCTCGCGGCCGGCCGTTCCTCCTGGACGATCTGGACCCGGGCGGTCCGTCAAAGTGCGGTGTCAGCTTGGTGCGATAGTCGTATCGCAGCGGGCTGCCGATGGTGTCGTGGACCGCGGGCACACAATCGCTAGACAGGTTGGAGAAATTGCGGTAAGCCTTTTCCACGATCCTCCTCTTGAGGCGCAGCTGCTCGGCGTAGTCGAGCATCTGGAACTGACAGCCGCCGCACGAGGAGAAGTACTTGCACCGGACGCGAGCGTCGTCCCGCAGCGGCGACGGCTTGACGACGGAAACAAAGTCGGCGGCGAAGGCTTGGTGCTCTCGGCTGAGTTGGCGGAACACCTTGACGCGCGCGACGTCGCCGGGCACCGTGAAGGGCACGACGTATACCCTGTCTGAGCCAGACTGCATGGCAAGACCGTCGCCCGTGGACGAGAGCTCAAGCACGTCGACTTCTATCTCGGTGCCGTGCTGGGGCGGCAACGTCTCATTCTCGGAAGCGGAAGCGGCAGCGGCAATAGAAGCTGCAGATGCGTCGGTCCTCCTGGATGCTAGAAGATCCTGGATGTCACGATCGAGAACATCCTCAGATGACGCCTCAGTGATGTTTCTCTCGCGTTTGGTTTTTTTCTGCTTCCATTGCCTCGCGACCTCGTCGTGGTGCGGGTGGCGCTTGGGCGGTCGGGCAATCTGCTCAGTCGGACCCTTTGACATGACAGCTTGCGCGGATGCCATGATGGATAATCGACCAAGGACGATATTCGGTCGTCGCGTGAGCCTTGTCAAGGTTTGCATGTGCAGCCCTTGGGACGGAAAGCTGGAACATGTACTATGACGTGGGAAGCAGAGAAGCGGTCACGAAATGTCTCTGAGATGACACTATAGTGACCGTCGCTGAATCCATTGGATCTCACCTTTTTTGCCTCTGTCTCTTTCTTTCTTTCTTTTCCTTCTTTTTTTTTAAACTTCGTGAAGAGTGACGTATCAAGTGCGATCAAGTTTCGGAGGCTCAGCGTGGGGAAAGAAAAAAAAGAAAAAGTTGACCAACCAATGGCGTTGCTTACCAGCTCTCGATATCGGCGAGCCGCAATTGGGCCTCAACCCTGGACGGCTCCTGCCTGGCGCATACAGCTCCTTCCTAGCCCGGCCGGTCAGCTTTGAAACATGACTACGACTACCTAACGTACTCCTCACTACGTACTAGTAAAGACTAGTACACCTGTAAAAGGCTGTTGACTCCAAGGCGACGGGCCGTCGGGCGCCGCTCCGGCATTTTGACCACTAGCGACCAAAGTCCAGACGCCGTCGATAATCCACACACGTGCCCCTATCTTTACTTTGTGCTCATGTGTGTGGGAATGTAACGATTATCGCTTCGATTGACATCGTTACCGGCATATTCCCATCTTTTCCCGTGCGATAACAAGCCTTTCCGATCCCGCACCCACGGGCCGTGATTACCTCACCCGTCGCCCCGATGAGTGAGCTGATCTCGAGTTTTTTTTTTAGACATCAGAAACGCTCAGAAGTCTGACATGATGATAGTATCGCCGTTCAAGAAGCTTCTCACGGCTTCTGTAGCACTCAGTCATGTGTCGGCCATTCTCTTTCGTCCGACAACGGAGGGTTTCAACGGTGCAATAGCCACCGAGAGCATTGAGTGCAGCGCCATCGGAAAAGACTTGCTCGCTAGGGGTGTGAGTTCCTTCTCTTGTCACGTTCTGCTTGCAGCTGGTCATGTCCTGACTGGTTCAGGGCAATGCGGCGGACGCCCTGGTCGGGTCGACCTTTTGTGTCGGCGTCATCGGCATGTACCACTCGGGCATTGGCGGCGGTGGTTTCGCCATGATCCGCGACGCGCATGGCAACTATGAGGCCGTTGACTTTCGGGAATCCGCCGGCGCCGCGGCTCACGAGGACATGTTCCAGGGCAATATCGCGGGCAGCGTGCTCGGCGGATTGGCCGTAGCTGTTCCCGGCGAGGTGTTGGGTCTCGAGTATATTCACAAGAAGTACGGCGTACGTAATTCTTCTCTGAATCCATCTTCTTTACGCCCATTCATCCATTCCATTCCATTCCATTCTCTTTCCTTTCCTTCTCTTTGGCAGAGACTAAGGGTGATGGTGGTGCTAGGCTCTGCCATGGAAAACAGTCATGCAGGGATCTATACACGTCGCCAGGAATGGCTTCAAAGGTCAGGCCATCCATCTCCTCGTCGTTCGAGGGTCACAATTCCCTAACACGTTCATATAGTATCGAATGACCTTGTGCGGTACATGCAAAATGCTGTCAGAGGAGAGCCGCATAATTTTCTGGTCGAGGACCCCAACTGGGCCGAGGACTTTGCGCCAAACGGTACGGATATTATACCTCCATATCACACTCTCTCTCCAGGGTTCATCTAACGCTGAACGGTGCAGGCACTCTACTGAAGCTCGGCGATGTCATGACACGCAGGCGCTATGCTGAGTATGTTGTTGATGCAAATATCCAACTGAGGATATTTGATATCCTCCTATGTTAAGTCTTATCCTAACGCATCATCCAGCACGCTGGAGAAGATTGCCGAACACGGCTCAGACATCTTCTACTCGGGAGAACTAGGTATTTAATTAGACCCGCCATAACCCCCCTCCTCCATTAACCAGATAAATTGCATCTCACACACTCCAAGCCTCCAAAATGGTAAAGCAGATCCAGGAACACAACGGCACCTTGACCCTCGCCGACTTCCACTCGTACAAGGCCGTCAGCCGACCAGTCAGAACAATCACGTATCACTCCGTCAAGTTGCATACCATTGGAGCTCCGGCAAGCGGCTCCATCACGCTCAGCATTCTCAAGACCATGGAGCAATACGAACCGTCGCCGGATGCCAACCTCACGACGCACCGCTTCGTAGAGGCCATGCGCTTTGGATACGGCGCGCGCGCAGCCCTTGGCGATCCCGAGTTTGTCGCCAACATGGACTCCCTCGAGGCGCAACTCGTGGATCCGGAGCATGCAAGGGAAACAAGGCGGCTCATATCCGACGAGCACACGCTTCCCGTGCAAGCTTATGATCCAGAGGGAGTCGATTTGCCCGAGAGCCACGGCACTTCGCACCTCGTGACGGCCGACAGATCTGGCATGGCCACCTCTTTGACCACGACCATCAATCTCCTCTTTGGCGCGCAAATCATGGAACCTGATTCTGGCATCATTCTGTACGTTGGCCCCTTCCCCCCAACTCCTGCCACCCGGTTCTACGTGTGTGGAAAAGATACTCGGATTTTTCCAAGAAGTAGAGGAGATATGAGATGACAGCAACTAAATCAGAGCGCAGAAACAACGAAATGAACGACTTTTCCATTCCCGGGGTCTCCAATGAATTCGGCTTCCGACCATCCCAAGCAAACTTCATCCGCCCCTTCAAACGGCCCTTGTCCTCCATCACGCCCGTCATCGCAGCCCGACAAGACGGGTCTCTGTTCGCGACCGTCGGCGCCGCAGGCGGCAGCCGCATCATATCCGCCACCACCCTCGCTCTCTGGCACGTCGTTGAGCACAGCATGACCATGGCCGAGAGCCTGCTCCGGCCAAGGCTGCACGACCAAGTCTTACCGAACCGGCTCCTGCTCGAGACGGCTTTTGATCATGATGTCGCCACATCGCTGGTCGGGAGGGGCCACAACGTGACGTGGGTGAAGCCCGGACTTAGTGCTGTCCAGGGCATCAGGAGGTTGGAGGACACGGCATTCGAGGCTGCCAGTGAGCCAAGACAGGAGAACAGCGGCGGTTTGAGCTTTTAGATCACCCACGCAAGACACATACACGCACACGCACACGCACACGCACACACATACATACGCACACACATATACATACATACACACCCCATAGCGTTATCAGTACATTTATGCAACAGGATTGTACATGACTGGATAATTTTACTCGCACGCCTGCATCATTACATAGGTGAGTCGAGAGAAGTCGTATCTGATCCAAAGGGGAAAAGAATCAAGGTCACCCAGCCACCCACCCGCGTGGCCGGGGGGGGGAAACCATCCCTTCCATCTCGGCCGAAGCTATTGAATGGGAAAGGGGTCAGAAGAAATGGGGTATCTCCAGAGTCTATACAAACTAGAAAGTGAACTCTGCCGGACTACGCCGACGCCCTGTTCTCGCCTCGATTCAACTTCTCATCGCCACCAGCCGGCTCGTCTCTGCCACCCACTTCTTGGCAAACTCCTCCTCGGTGAAACGGGTCGCTGACTTGCGGGCACGCTGGCGCATCGCCAGGGGGTCAGACTGGGAAAGGGCCTTCTCAAAGTTTTGAGCAAACTCGTCTTCGTTGGTTCCGTGGAAGCCTGTCGTTGGTTGTGAGCCTATGGTCCTGTGCTAAAAATGAAATAAATGGAGAGGCGAGAACGAGAATCCCGTCATTCTCGACGACACTTACCCGTCGGCTCACCAGCTACTTCAATCACAATGTCCAGCTTTGGCCCTCCACTGTTGTGAACGACCGAGATGAGCCCGGCCGCCTGGTACTCTACCACGCCGATACCAAAGTGCTCGTTCCACATGCCGTTGACGCCGACTGATGCCCTCCTCAGCCATTCAAGAATCTCGGGCCATGTGGCGTCCAGGTGAAATTCAACATGGTCCTTGATGCCGAGCTCATTGACGAGCAACCGCAGCTGGTACACTTTCTTGGAGTCCTGATCGTCTCGAACACTGCCGATGAGCACAAGTCGCGCCTCCCTCGCAGCTTTGCTCTTGGTTTTCAAGAAAGTCGCAAATGCTTGCAAGATCATCTGGTGGTTCTTCTCGGGTCGGAACTGAGCAATGTACACAATGACCCGCTCTCTCCTGCCTTCGCTCGCCTCGGATACTTCAACCTCTTGCTCGAGCTCTCGTACGGCTACTGGTGGATACACGACAGCAATGGGATGGTTCCGATCTTTGACGGCCCTGGCTGGTCCCCACAGACTTTTCACGTGCGATTGTGTCCATGTCGAATTGGTCATGACAACATCAATGGACGAACCGACCTTTGAGTACAGGTGGGCAAACAGCTTCCAGTACGTTCTCTTGGCCATGCCCCGCGTCCCGGTCCCCTGGCCAGCATTGACGCCTTGGGATCCCACAGTGGATTTGGGATCGAGAGAATCAAGCATGTCGGTAGAGATTGTTGGGTAGTGCACGTAGGCACCGGTTGGCACCTTCGGGAACAGGAACTTGCAGAGTCCCAGAGCAAAGGCATAGCCCATTGTGTCGATGAAAACATCCGGGACCAGAAGCGAGAATGCGTCCCAGGCCAACATCATAGATCCTAGTGACTGCCCGAGCAAAGTGAAATGCGGCCAAGTCGAGGCGAGCACCCAATGACGCTTGGATAGGTACAGGAACTGGACGGTAGGCGGGTGAAGATGGATATTGAATCGGCTCTAGTTTTTGACATGAGCCACGGCTGACTCCGTCTCGTGTGTTGAAAGCAGGAGGATGCAACTCACTCGGACCCGGTGTAAAATGGCCTCCTTGTTCACTTCGTGATCGCCCGTAAACACGACGCACTTTGCCCTCGGCCATCGATCTTGAGTTGCGCGAATCGCAGCCCACAGTACTCTTTCGCCGCCGCCTCCTGCGTTGCTGCGGTGCGTCAATCCAAGTGATGCTTACAGACAGTCTTAGTCGGTGCTTGGCTCAACTCACCAGAAGGGATGGAAAAACCCAATAATGCCACTCCAGCTTTCCCGAGGCTTGCCCCCCGAGCCTGTCTTCTTGTCATTGTCCTCGCCGGCCTCCGTCGCTTTGCGAGAATCCGCCTCACGACCGGCATTTTGTTTCGAGTATTTCTCGTCTTCCTCGTTCATCAAAGCGACGAGATGAAGTCTCCGACCCTCGGTTTTTCTGCGGAGGACGTAGCCCAGAAACCAACCAAACCGGCTTATAACGAAAGGAACGAGCAGAGCAAGTACGAGCGGCGACGAGGCCAAGAACAAGACGACAACTGAGAGCGTTTTGGGCTCTGATCCGAGCGAGAGCGACATGTCGGCTGGCGGGGGCGTTGGAAGACCGAAGACGGCGAAGGGCAGCCGGATGACTCAAGATTGCAAATCTAGTCCGGACGGTTCGGATCGAATTGATGTAGGCTCGGCTTCTTAGGGTGAGGACGGAATCGGCGACGTCCTCGACAGTCTCATCATTCCCAGAGGGACAACATGAGCTCAAAAATGAATCCAAAGAAGTCAAAGATGAGGGCGGGACAAAGAATAGCTTCATACCAAGGCCAAAGGCCGGAAGGGAAGGTAGGTTGATTGATGGGTCGTGAACGTGACAACAAGTTGGACCCCTGACAGGCAGGTGGATTTCAGTATGCCGTCACAGGGTCCGGACATTTAGGGTAGGCAGGCGCCTGGGGGTCCTCGTGGCCCGCTTATCACTTATCCATGGCCCTTGGATCCCCAAACCTAAAGGCCCAAAGACATCATCGGAGCGCATCACGTTTAGATGCTGCACCACGCCGTTCGCGCAGCCGTTAATGCACCCGGCCTGCACCAAGACTGCATCTCGCATGAATCTTGCAGCTTTGGCACTTTTGCCATTGTGAGATGTCCTCGTCACACCCGTGGAGTCAATGACTGGCCAGGAAGTGCCGTCGGCGGGATGCGGCCATGTATTGCCAACGACCGCCACGCACGCATGACAGATGAGCTGCTGGGCCGAGAATCCGAAGCAGCTTTGTTTTCCATGAGCATTGATCGAGGCAAAGTCACTACTAGCTCGCATAAGTATCTGACTCTGTTGATGGCCCCAAAAAAAAACTAGTCGAATCTCAACTAAATACGAGTGCTTTCCATGGATACGAGACATGTAACCTGCGGACAGGTACAAGGTTGTGATCCACGTACCAAGTACTCTCGGTACTCCGTCCCCACTGCGAGACCGGCTCTCAACCTGCCATCACCGCACCCTGGCATCGAATTCAGCATCGAATCCGCCTGAAAGATTCGCATTCAAATCTGCACAGTGAGAGGGAAAGAAAAAGGTCTTGTGCATCAGCATTGGACAACTATCCAGCATGCCGCCGTTCCCTAGATCCGCCTCAAAATACGTCTCTGTCTCCCGGCCTCGCTTCCAGCAGCAACCACATCTCACCCTGCGCCTGCCAATCCAAAGACGAATTCATCTGGACACGGCATCGGATACTGTCACCCTCGCCGCGGACGCCATCTCGTCGATACACGCTGCTGGGATTCCCTGGTACATGTCCATTTCTCTCGTCGCCATAGGAGTCAACTTCTCCTTCCGATTGCCCATCCAGTTCTACGCGCGGCGTCTCGTCGTGCGCCGCCAGCAGCTGAACCCCCTCATATCAGCATGGACCTCCGTGCATGCCGCGACCGTTTCCCGTAGCGGCACTCCTGAACAAGTAGAACGTTACTGGAGACTACGGCTTGCAGGGCTTACTGAAAGAACGCGAAAGAGGATATATCGGACATGGGGCGTGCAGAGGTGGAAGCTACTGGCGCCGTTTCTGAGCATGGTGCCGTTTGTCGTCGTCTCTGAGGCCTTGAGACGATTGTGCGGCGCGCCAAGGGGCTTCATCAGCCACTACATGGGGCTCGACGGCGCAGGCGGACTCTCGGCCGACCTGTTCGATCCGGATCTCGTCCAGGGCGGCTGCCTGTGGTTCATGGATTTGACGGCCATGGATCCATACTACATTCTTCCATTGCTGTGTTCGACACTCTTAGCCAGGACGACATATCGTCGGATTTCTGATGAGCAGATGCGCGCTTTGATCAAACACGGCGGGCCTCGCACGACCAAGACGCCGATGATGAAAATCCAGTCGAGTATCGCAAGGGCTTTACTGTTGGTACCCTTGTTGCCCATATTTTTTGCGGACATGCCCAGCGCCATCTTCGTTTACTGGGCCACCGCGTTTGCGCTCAACGATGTGAACGAGTCTATTCTGGAGAGAAGAATACCGAAGCCTGAGCCGAGATTGAAGTTGGTGCAGAGGAAACCATCTGTGAGGCCGTTTTTACGTTGATCAAACCAGGAAGCGAGAGATGCAGTTGAGGTCGACGAAATTTGAAGATGCAATTATGAGAATGGCCGGCTCAGAAGAGATGCGCCAGTTCCTTAGTGTACATGAATGATATCATTGCCAGGCCGTGTAAATTGGAAAGGAGGAGCCAATGCCAAAACTCCAAACGTCGCGCAGAAACACAAAAAACAGAAGATGGATAAGAAGAAGAAAAATCCCTCGTACTCGACACGCTGTCCCCTGGCTTGTCGTCCCTCTCATCCCAAAACAACGGCCAGAATGACGATGGTCAGGATGACGGCAAGAATCAAGAGCAGACAGCAGCTCTTGTTACGAGCGGCTTTTTGGTATCTCGCGGCCTGCCGAGTCTCCCGGTCAGCCTGCAGCGTGTGCTCGTGCGTTCTGTCCACGTTGTCGGCGAGCGTCATGATGCCGGCATCCTGCTCCGCGACGATGTGCGCCACCTGGCGGAACAAGACGTTCAAGTCACCCACACCCTGCTCAATGTTGCGAATCTCCTCCTCTCGTTCAATAATCAGACTTTCCTGAAAATCTACCTCGTCCTGAGGGGCCAGCTCCCTCTGCTGCTGCAACTGCAGGAGTTGCTGCTGCTGGTCCTGATTCCCACCGCTTTCCTGGTCGTAGGCGTTATTATCCTGAGCGGCCCTTGCCGCGCTCACAGACGCCTTCTCCTTGTCGAGCGCTTTCCGTTGAAGATCTTGAAATTCTTGCAGGGCCGCCTGGAAGTCGCTCGAGACTTTGGTCTGTTCGTACTTTTGTTGTTTCTGTGCCCGGGCAATTCTTGTCAGGGGATTTTGATTCAGTTCGCGGACATTAGGGGGAGGTTTTCGCAACGCACCGTCAGGTCTTCCCACGTCTGTAACCGTTTGACGCCTTCACCAATCTCCCGACACAGCTCGCGGGTCGTCTCCATACCCTTATTCACTCGCTCGCGCAGGCGCGGATTGTCCTTCTTGGTGCCCATGGAGCTGACGCCTCTTGACAGTTCACGGTTGCTGGTCAACAGCTTCTGCAATTTGTCCTTGAGTTCATACTGGAGGGTTTGGAAGTCCGGGTCGTCGCTGTAGCCGCCTGAACGACCGGATTCGAGGGTAGAGAGACGCTCATACGACATGTTAGGTGTGTTTGCGTACGTGCGTGCGGGTGTACTTTCTGAAATGGGATCGTGACGAAGAGGTGTCCTGGTCAAGGAGGCCCTCGAAAATCGTCTTCTACGGGCGTCAAGGTCGTGAGAGTGAATGCAGTCGCGATAACACTTGTTGTCGTTGCAGGCTTGGGTCAGTTGTATGAGAGAAGTGGGGTGGCGTCTCCAAATTGGGTTCAAGTCGCAGCCATGTCATCAGCAAACGGCCAAGGACGCCACGTGATCGACACAATCCCCGTTGTTCTCACTCCTCACAGCCTAGCGTGGCCATGGGGGCAGCAATGCAGGGGCACGCGTTCAAGACCCAGTACCTGGTACACGACTTATTGCATAGCTGCATGTGGTGATTTATTTTTTCCCCCTACGTCTGCGTCCCTTCTGGCTGCGAAAGGGCCGACCGTTTACTCGACCCAACCCATTTCCTCTCAATCTGGCGATGTGTGCGCCGTCAAGATGGCGGGCACTCCATTGCGAAGGGCTTCCTACAAGGACGTCTTGCAGCCTGCACTACATAGGCGCTTTTCGTCCACTGCCATCCTGTTGTTAGTAGCTTCCTACTTGGAAACTCTCCTCTTGGCCGACTGGACCTCATGTGGGTTGCCCTACTATATGATGATGCCATCACCCCATCGCAGCCTTTCTAATGGACTCTTGTTTGTCTCTGCAGTCTTCTGGTCATGGTTTCCACTCGGACCTGCAGGTTTCCGAGCTTTCCTCATCTTCTCGTGCGGTCTATCGATCCTCATTCTCCGAATCGCGCATTATCACGCCGGCCTGAAAACGACAGACTCGGGCTTGCAGACCCTTGGCTCATCCCTACTCAGCGCCTCCACTTACGAAACCGCCTTCTGGTACGGCATCTCGAGCCTCGTGTTTTGCCCAATCTTTCTCCTGTCCACGTCGGAATCGACGAATTTGAAATGGATCACGTACTATCACGGCGATCGGCCTCGACTCAACGAACGCCCGTTGTTTCTGTCTTGCTATCTGGGCATCTGCGCCGTGTTGCAAACCGTCCATCACTACAAATATGACGTTGACCGTCTGGACTTTAGCGCCTCGTGGCGAAGCGCGGCGGTCCAGAAGAAAGCTTTGGGCTTCCTGCCCAAGTCATTCCAGGCCGTCCTGTTTCAACTCCCCGGCGTCTTGGGAAGATGTTCGCAGCAGGCTGTGGCGTCCCTTTTCCTTTGTCTGCCTGTGTACTTGTTGCTCTTGCGCTCGATCGTCTGGGGCTGGGCTTTGATGTTTCTACGGCCGTTTTACAATCTGCCAAGGACGACAATGGTTCCTCATTCCTGGCCCGTCGATGTTTTTCTGCTGGCGCGATGCGTCTATGCCGGCACCATGATCAATTTTATCTGGTCTGTGGGGAACACGGCCTTTTCAGTCTTCATGGTCAAGGAGCCTCTCAAAAACGGCAATCCTTTGACCTCGGATTCAAAGGATCCGAACGGCAGTCTCCTGAACGGTCTGAAGAGCCAAAAATTGTCAATCAAGGTGAGGGATAAATCCTTTTTCATGGGAGCTGTGCTGTTGTGTCCATGTTTCTGACGAACGCGCAAAGTCGTTCGCCATGTGGGAGCTTTGTCTCATTGCCCGGGACTTCGAAACTCGGCGCCAGGCCATCTATTGCGACATCGATCGCAAAGACGGGCCGATGTGGTGTCAAGTGTACGCCATCTGCATGGGTCTCCTGAAGCAAATGGAGCTGCGCGTCGATGAGTACGGTAGACCACGCGTGACGGCGGCAGCGCAGCCCGCTGAAAGGGCCGAGCAACGGCAGCGGGTGTCTGCGCCCCTCCGCCAGGATGCCATATTTTCCGCCAACAAGGTAGGGCCCGGCGGCTTGCTTGGGGGCGTCGAGAGGGCGTTGGATCAAATCGCTCGGGCTCCGGGGTCGTCGCCCGTCTCTGAGCTCAGCCCCTTGGCGAAGAAGACGTGGAAGGATGCCAAGGACAAGGTTCTCACCAAGGAGCAGCAGGCGGCATTGTCTACGGAGCACTTGCGAACGGAAATCGAGCATTGGTCCACGAGAATCATGAAGATTGGTTTCGTTGGGACATTGTTCCGACACGATTTCCGCGCGAGACTAGCGGGGTTGGTATTGGGCACTCCGTACGCCGAAGCGACGCTGTACACCCGCGCCGTCGAAGCGCTCTGTCTTTTGGCCGCGCATAGCCTCTCGGAGGATAAGTTTGGCAACGTTCACAGAGATGTACCAAGCATCATCCGTACCCTGACGGCGCTCATCCGCAAGCTGCAGGCCGTCAAGCAACAGTTTCCTCTGCACTGGACGGATCCGTTGGGGAGCAAGGAATGCCCGGAAGTGGACCAGGTCGTGGAAGCGTTGCAATCCGGGTTGGAGCAGGTCGTGGCTACGTTTGAGCCGTACAGCGCCGATTTAAGACTGTCACTGGGCGACGTGCGCTTGGCCAAGGAGGCCGCAGTCAAACAACAACAGCAGCAGCAGCAGCAGCAGGAGGAGGCAGAGGCGGCCGGCCCAAAAACGAGTCGGTTTACGACCACTACACAGAGAGCAGCTGGGGACAAGAAGACGGAGACGGCGAGAGTGCAGAAGAGGGATGCCAAAAGGGTTGAAATGGAGCAAGTCAGGTAGAGGAGGCGTCTGGCGCACTGGATTCGTCGTTCATGCATCACGACAGCAAAAGCTGGGGTTGGGCCGCTTTGTAGATTTGAAGATTTATGTAGATTTAGGAGGTGGGGTTTGAGCATTATAGCGAGCCATTTTCTCGCCTTTCTGAACCCAGGCAGAAAATAAATTATCTACAGGCTACCCGAATTTAAGCGCTCTTGTTTTTTTTTTTTTTTTTGAAGCAGCTTGGAAGAGTTTGTAGTGGTACTTTAATTGATTAGTGACATGATTAGTGACATGGCGACGACGATTACCTCGCCGACCCACTTTTAAGGTCTCGCCTGCATTGCGGATCAACAAAGTGCAGACAGACGCAGTGCCCCCCCTTTTGCCTTTTCGCCCCTGCATCCTCAATTCAACACGAGCAGCACCACGTTCAACTTTCCAGTCCTTGACTTGGGAAGCAAAGACGTAGCAGATTCTATCCTATGGTCGACACAGGCTCTCAGCAGCCCGAACCTGCCGTTTAGCCATGCGGCGGCCTGTCCATCTTGGAGGCACAGCTCAGCTCGCTCGTCAAGGCATGGGGCGCCTCCGTAGGTCATCGTCACGAGATTGGATGTTTGGATGATTGGTCTCTCTCCGTCGCAGTCGCAGTTGCAGGCCGTCACAGATATGATGCACCAACGCCAACGTGTCGTCTCACGCGTTCTCTACGGCTCCGTCTATCTCGTCTTCTTTCTCGTTCTCCTCGGCCTCCTCCTTATTACTCCCGGCGATGCCATCGAGCGATCCCTCAGCAACAATCAGAAATACAATGTCCTCATTCTCATCATCTCATACGTGGTGACGGTTCTCATAGTGGGCTTTGTGTACATTCTCCGGCTGTACATGACCAAGACGGCGATTGCGGCGATACCCCGAGCCTGGATGCCCATCGATAAGGGCGACGTCAAGGGCGTGGTTTATCGGATGATCCAGAGCGGCCTGAGTCGGAGCGCGGCGATTGCTTTTGAAGCCCAACCGAGGGAGCAGCAGCCCGTCGACGTCATGGACGGCGAGCAGCAGCAACAGAAGTCGGGCGGCATTCGCACGACGAAAAGCTTGGCCGAGAACCTGGGGCTTCCGCTTCCGCCGACACGGCCTGTATGGGGCGTCATTGAACACCATGGATGGGCGTCGCCAAACTCGCCCGACTTGCCCAACGTGCAGTACAGCAGCGTGGTGTCGGAGCTGCCTAATCTCATCGAGGCCCAGGCCTTCACCCTGGCATCTGCCGAGGCGGCGGCGGCGGCTGGAGATGGCCATGGACTTGTGCCGGGGGGTGTACATCCCACGCCGGACCGCGACATTGCCGATCTACTTCAGCGCACACCCAGCATGACCATGCGCGACTATCTAGAACACCTCTCCGGACTCGGGGTCACGGCCATGGACGAGACGGTCACTCTGTTTTTGTCGCAGTACGAATACGTCCGGTACGCGAACAGGCCTATCTCCAGCGAGCGGTTCCGCGAGCTCATGAACCTCTTTGCCGACGTGCTTCGGGTCATGCGACCTCTTGAGCTCCGCCCGACAAACGATGGCGACAGCTATTCCTGGGATCCGTCCGAGAGCGACATCGACAACGAGGCTCCGATGGATACGAACCCGCCTTCTCCGCGAAGCAGCTCTTTCCGTCCCTCTTGTCCGGCGACGCCGATCACCACGCAGCATTCACATGTAGTGCAGCGGTCGCCGGCGCTGCCAGGTGTGCGCGTCTCGTCGGCGCAAGCGAGGAACTTTCGCACCGCCCCGACTACGCCGGAGAGCAGGAGGACAGATGGCAGGCTGTCCCGGAAATTGAGCGACAATAGCGTTGTGCAGATGCGGCGACAGAGCAGTCTTGGCCTTGGCAGTCGACCGTCCAACGCAAGTCTGAGGTCTAGGGCGACGGTGAGCAGCGGCGACTCGGGGTCCGTGATTCGTCTTGCCACGAGGGACGACGATGTGGAAAGACTTCCATATGTGCTGATGATGCGGTCGGCGCGGTAGACGAACAAACAGTCTTTTGATTTTCTTTTTGGTATGTGGCTTGTACATGCAGGGATTTGGAATATACAATATATCTTGGTCTGGGCGCAGGTGAAGCGCGCACCTCACGAATACGTACAAATATAGTTTTTATGATGCAAAGATACGGCTCAGACACTCTTGACGATGCGTGCTGCCCTGCAACGTCTCTTTCTCTTTTCTTCTTTTTCAGTTAACTTGCTTCGTAGCTAACAGCGGATCAAGACTGTATAAACATCAGACGGCCGTCCAATGAGCTGATGTTGTTTGTTATCGTGTAAATGTAAATAAATGTAAAGAAAAAAAGAAGAAGAGAAGAAGAAGACAAAAAAAAAAGCACCAACTATGATATGACCGATGCCTTTGTATCACTGCTCGCTGCCCCTCGGCATCCATAAAGCTCCCCCCACCAGCACAACGTATTTAGAAAACACACACCAAACTACAAAACTACAAACTCACCCAATGCCACCCGCCTCGTCGCTCCCCGTCGCGCCCAACCACGCCTCGCTCAGCAACCGCATCTCGCTGCTCCTCGCCCAGCGCGCCGCAGTCCTGAGTCCCCTCTTGCCCGCGCACACCCTCGAAAAACCCCAAAATCAAGACTTGTCGCTGCATGCGCCGCCCAACGCGGGCGTGGGCTACGTCGGCACCACGCAAGATGACGGCACGAACAACAGCAACAACAAGGCCCTGCAACGGCGGCTGCTGAAGCGAAGCGCGCCCGAGGACAAGAAACGCGACACTTACAATGACGACGACGATGACGATGACCAAGGCAGAACAGGTCTTGGCCGGACCAAAAAAGCCAAACTTGACAAGACGCCCCCGGCACCTATAGTCCCTGCGCCCGACTTGTCGCCGGAGTGCACCAGTGCAAGCAACAACAGGAAAAAGAAGAAGAAGAAGAAGAAGAATGACGCGAGGGGAAATTCGAAACGGGACACGCATTGAATAATGCGTCATTTTGCATTGTCCGCGCTGGGTCCTTTGTACTAATGTGTCCATCGACATTGGAGACAAAACCCGGCAAAAGTCAAGAGAAAAATCAGCAGCTCGGTCATCATGATTTCGTCCTGGACAGGGTCACGATAATGTGACTAGATGGAATAGTCGAATGCGCACTCAATTTGATCTTGGTTTTTCCAAAACGACAAATGAAAACCGCCAGTCCTAATGCTCAAGCACTGCCTTTTTTCTCCTTTTCCCAGTGTAAGAAGAGAAGGAAATATTCAAAAAAATATAGAATGGAAAAGAGAAAAAGAAAAAACAAAGAGACAGAGAGAAATTATCACAATGGTATTTTTTGTCCCCCGCCTTCAAACAAATATTGAACCGTCCCCAATCCAATATACAAATACACGATGCCTTAAATTCCCAGAAAAGACTTTTTCCTCGCCTACTAATCTGCCTTTTAAAATGGTCCCAACTCTCTTGTCGGCTTCATCGTTGCATCCGCTTGCGTTTCCGGTCGTCGTCCCCCCGGTCGTCGTCCTCGTCAGACCTCTCGGCCGTGTCACTCGGGTTCAAAATGTGCGCCATGCTGCCTCTTCGCGTCGCCGGTGCTGATGAGTCCTTGAAGAGCGGTCCCTTGGTGTCTCTGCCACCCGCTGTATTCCATGACCAGCTACCAAACGTGTCGGGTCCGCTGCTGCTGCTCTCATGAGCTGGAGCATGCGGAGGAGGCGTCGTCGGTCGGGACTGTGGATGAGAGTGTGAAGCCGTCTGTAGAGAATACGTCGAAAGGGACTCTCGAATTCGCTGGTCCTCAGGTGCCCCGCGACCCGGACCCGGACCCGGACCCGGTGGTGATGGCCAAGGAGCGGATGCCGCTGCCGGGGCCGCCGGGGCCGCTGCGTATGGTGATGGACCCGGCTGCCAGCCGTGCGCACGAATGTCGGCCGCCGTGTGTCTTCGGGCGAGGTTAGCCCCTGAAGAAGTCGTCGTCTCGACGTTGGATAGGGGATGAGGCCCTGTCGAGGGTGGAGCTGCGGCGTTGCGTAGCGGTGATGATTGCGTCGTGCCCCCAATTGAGCCGTACGGACGCCGCGGCCCCGCGGACAAGGCCGAAGGGACCGTCGGTCTGTAGTGCGGCGGCCCTCTGGCCTGCGTCGGGGTGACGACGCCGCCGCCGTGCCGTCTGGGATCATCCTGTGCCAGCTGCCTAGGCGACACGGGGACGTTGTCGACATTGCCGTAGTATGGCTGTCTGCCTCCGTAGGGGACTTCGTGAGGCTCCTCGGCAGAGCGGCCTGCCTCGGCCTGCCTCTGCATTTCGCCTTGCAGGTTCATCACTGTCATTTCGTCAGTCATAAAAAACGACGAGCACCGAACCAAAGTGCTCGAGGAGAGCATGGCTTACCATCGCGGTGAACAACGCTGTCAGGAGGCGCCAGGGCAAGCAAGGCCCGAGACAGTTCCTGATTGAAATGTAAAAGACGTCCCATATTCTCAATCGCCGCCTGGTGCCTGACAAGCATGTGGTGCGCGTGTTCTTCGCTGCGCTGCAGGCGGTTGCCCATGTCGTACAGCGTGTGTTCCAGATAAAGTAACCGCGATTCCACGGTATCGGGGGGCACGGGGATCGATTCGACGGGCGTTCCTGGCTGCGATGAGCTTGGCTTAAGGAAATTGGTCTCGCGATGGACGAGTGCATGCCGGCTCGCGCGTCTTTTGATATCTCGCAGCCCCGCAATGTCGCCGCGCTTGAAGCTGCCATTGCCATGTTTGAATTCCCATAATGTTGTGTCTGGATTGCCAGTATGGAAGACATCGCGCTCTGTTGCCGAGTGTAAGCGACGACCCCCGAGACGTGCTGGACTGGATGAAACGGCCCCTGCCGTCAGGGAAACCGAGCCACATACCCTTATGAAAACCATACATGTTGAGCTGACGGACAAAGGAAGAAATATTTGTGTGTTTGAAATATTGCCTGGAAAATCGCGTCAGACGGTTCAGCCAAAATGAATCCTTGGTCGCAGAGCACATACGACAAGACCTTGGAGAAGTCGGCAGTGGGGGACATGACGAAACTCTCTGCATTGGCGGACCACGATATCAAGTGCTGGATACTGCTATCTTCGAGCATGCTACAACAAGCCGATCAGCACAGAATTACCATGGCTTTTGCGGCCGCGCGCGCCATTCACAGATTCTTTTGGGGGGGGGGGGGGGGGCTCACTTATATAGTTTGTGAATAAAGGCCGTCTGTACGATTTTGGGCTGGTGGACAGTCGACGACGAGGTAGAAGCTGGCGCGGGCATGCTCGTCGATGAGGCGCTTCCCGCCGCATTCTGGTCGCTGCCCGACGAGTAGCTCGCCATGCTGCTCTGTTTGCCGTTCGCCTCTGCATCACCGGACTGGCTCGGAACCGGGGTGGTCGGTGAGGAGGTGACGTCCATGGGGTCCATGGCGGAGGCGGACGAAGACATGGCGATGGCGAGCGCGGGGATGGGAATAACGCGAGTACCCATTGACTCGTTATAGCTGATTGGATCGTGAAGAAAAACAGAAAGCTCTACTCAAGTGTGATGGGCTGCCAGCCGGCCAGTTGCCCCCAAGTCAGCGTCCAGTGCGAAACCCAAGCAGGCCGGAGTGCACAAGACATGTAGCGGAGGAGCGGGCCACGCTCAGCACATGCCCATCCACAACGGATTCGTGCAAGGCGAGGCGACCGAACGCAACCCGGCAACGGCGCTGGAGGAAGAGATGGTCGGCGCAGGCGCAAGACTCCGGCTTTGGGGGTTTCGAAGCAAGGGCGATCTGGAGGAGGAGGAGGAGGAGGAGCAAGGCGAGAAAAATTGAAGGCGGGCCAAAGGCGGGCGAGCTGGCGCTGAGATGCAAGATTGCCAGCGCTTTCTCCTCGTTGCCACCCGAGGGTCAAGTCAGACGGCTAGACGTTGCGGATGTGAACGGATGTGAACGGATGTGTACGGAGGCGTACTGAGGCGTACGGAGGTGCACGGAAGTTGCGCTTATCGTGGTCAATCGAGTGCGTGCAGCATGAGTGAGAGGCGGTGAGGGCAGATGCTTCGAGAGCTGGATGAGGAGCAGCAGATTGATTGTCGAATGCAGAATGAGGCGGGAATATAAATGCTCGTCGACTCTGGCAGCCAGGAGTCGATGGAGGTTGGTCGGCCAGCTTATTGTACGTAGCCGTAGCCGACGTGAACTGTTGGATGAACGAAATGACGGCGGCGGAAGCTAGGGTCGAGTGCCCCCCCTGTCTCTGATGGAGTCTCTGATGGGGGGGTCTCTGATGGAGGACCCCCCCCTGGTTCGGCTCCTTCCCATGTGCTGTCTGTTATAGGTGTAGACACCAGTGGAAGCGACTCTGCCGGCTTGCGACACACCGGCGCAAGGAAGGTGCTGTGGAAGGGAAGGAAGGTGGACTTGGGGGCTACGGGCAAAAACCCTCCTGCCCTGTTGCCCTCTCATACGCTCCTCTGCTACGAGCACAGTGAAGGACTTCTCGCTCGCCCTGTCGCTCCCACTTGACGTCTCACGCACACGCACATGCACGCGCACACGCATACGCACACGCACACACCAGAGTTCTCTTCCCCTCCACAACACACACACACACACACACACACACACACACACACACATACACCTATACTCACACACACACCTTCTACGCTACTACTCTCTAAGGAACCCTTTGCGGAGGAGTACACACCTCTTGCTTGCTTACAACACCCGCAACCCTTGTCGCCCAGCTTGGATCTCTTATACAGATAGGTTATGTGCTATCTGCAGGGCAGAAGCCCGATTGCCTGAATGGCCAAGTGAATACCTCACCGTACAGGTGCTGCGCCACAGACAATACTGCGGACGGTGCCACCGCGCGAATGGGCCTCTTGTCGCGCCAGATATGCTTAAACGAAGTTAGTTCGTTCTTGGGGGACGATGTGCCGGGTCCGGGTCCGGGACGACCAACGGGCTTCTGCCGGTCTCGAATATGCTCGGCTTGGGGTTCTGGTTGCTCTCGTGCACGAGACGGTTTCCTGTCAAGCAAGACTCGAGACTCACGACACGTGATTGCGACCGGGACAGCGGTTTCCGGAGAAGCTGGTATGGACAGTCAGCCGGGGGAGGGGGAGG